>APFE031160403.1:276485-288582 GCA_000404065.3 Pinus taeda
TTCTTCTTGAGTGCTAACTGCCTTGCTTGAGTTGAAATGGAGAACTCTGATGTATGTTGACCCTGAGCTTGCCAAGTGCTTCTTATGCATGAAAGGAACACGAAAGTGACCAAGACCAATTCTTCCTTACCTTACCCATTTTCTTTGAAATTTGTTTAGTGATAACAGTGGCTCCACTTGGGATAGTGTGCCCTTGTGGTACACTAAGAACCTGTAGTTCCAGTGCCTTATCCTCTTATGATAAACAAAAATTTATTTGACAAACATCTTCGTTAAGTTTCTTGGGCCTTCACCTCGGGCTTAAGCTTAAAGACCATTGTAGGAGAAAGAAGTCTATATCTACTGAAAAAATGCTCAGACAACCTTGAGCTTATTTTCATTTTCCTACCTACCTACCCTATCAGCTACAATCTCCACTTGTAGCTCAAAGAACATGAAATTTCAAATGAAGCCAGTCATCAATGTGATTTGACACTTGAATCTCTTGACTGCATTAAACCTCAAAATAACCATGATAGTGAGATGACCAAATCAACTTATAATGTATATGATCTTCACAATGCAAATGAAAATGAAATACTGATGTGCAAAACTTTGCCATGTATTCATTTATAGGGTCAAAGAGAACATGGTTATTTTGATAATCATCATAACATTCTATCTCTTTAGACAACTGATCCTTAGCCACACAAAATTCCTTTGATGTGCTATCCAACTGCCTTTCTGCATGATTCCCATAGACAATGTAATTTTCCTCACTATTGTGATCATTCTTTGAAGTAATTTGCTGTAAGGAATTACATAAATGATCAACCTTTTCCTTTACCTGAGGGTTATAAAAATTTTCTTCTAGTATTTCTTCTTGTTGTGTGTAATCATTTTCATATTCATTATGATTCGAAGACTGAGAAGTATGCTGCATCTCTACATCAATATCAGAGGATTGAACATGGTTTTCATAAGTAAATCCCTGCTGATTTTCATTTTGCATTTCATGGGATGTTATACTTTTTTCTTGGTGTTGAAATGTATTATTATGAATAGCCTCTAAAATTTCTTCATCCATAAATTCATCATCATCATAACAATCCTCCAAATATTGAATAAGACTCAAAGAATGTTTACAACAATCTTGGACCAGCAACAAGGAGAGATGACACTCTTTATACATCTCATAGAATTCATCATGAAAATTAGCAAGCGAATATATTGAACCATTTTCCAAAATTTTATACCAATACCATGCTTTTCCTTCTAAAGTGGTCATAAACATCCTCATGAGACAATATTTAGGGAACTGAACCTTAAGACTGCGTACATGCATATGAAACCTAACCAAATGAAGAGAAACATTGTCTTTCTTTTCATCTTTGAATATTGGAAGATCCTCTAACTAATCAACATTTGGCATAGGATTTGGAAAACCAAGGATATGAGACCGATTCATAGGAGCATACCTGGCATTCATTCTTGCAGTGGAACTCATCTTGGAACTTCATCAAGCTACTGATCTTCTAACAGTGGAGTCACCTTCCAATTTGTTATTCGATGTGTGGAGTCACCAAGGTAGTTTTTCAACCTCAAAAAGATGTTTGAGCTCCTGCTACCTTCAGAAGTTCAGCCTCTTAATTTCGGGAATGAATAGACTTCAAGCTCCCAATAGATGCACCAAAATGTTATCACAAAACCTAGCCCTGATTAGGCTGTTGATCAGGTAGGCCTTGTGTAACTCTTTCAAACCTACTTTTGGTTGAGGCTTAGCCTCCTCAACCTGAGAGGGCTCTCTCAAAGGATTAATGATATTGATAATGGATAAGATGGATAACTCTATTAAACACATGAAGAAGTGTAAGTGGTTGAAACACAATTAGGAATTATCCATTGGGATTATGGAGTCATAAAAGCTTAGTATGATAACAATATTAGCTAGACATGGAAGTCAGGGCATCAACAGTTCAATATATAAGTTAACACATAGAGACATGTAGGAAAACACATCCATAAATGTATGAAGGAAGTTAGAGAATGTCAATGAGTTCTAAGTATCATACATTAATACTATTGCACATAAGGAAATAAGTACAATCATAATCAAGCCACCATTGAGCTCCTTCTGAATCCTGAGAAGTAAAGCCAAAGTCTGCATTCATAAAAACATAATCTTCTACAATGGCACAATATGAGTCTTTCTCTAAAAATTTCCAACCCTTTGTACATTAGATATTATCCTATATATAGAGCCCTTTACATGACTTATATTACTCCTCTAGGATGAGGAAAATTCAAATTCTACCTGATCTGACACCTATTGACACTTAAAACTAACTATTAAATGCAAATGACAACTAACTAGCAGTCCTAGAGACCTAAAACAATTAGGAGTGTAACTCCTCATTATGATTAAAACAACCTTATCTAGGAATTAAACACTCCTTTTGACACCTATAACTCCATGAATTTGAATTTTATGGTGCTCATAACCCTCCAGCTAGCCCTTGATGACTCATCCTTTTACTACTCCTAGAAACTAGGAGACTGTTCCTTGCTCTGTTCTGGCTGAAAAATAAGTCTTGGGACAGAGCTCATATCTTCTCATAAAAAATGTATTTGGAAAAAATGAAGGAGGCTTTTGTGAACCAATCCATGCTGAACAAAAACCTTTCTTGGGTTTTTGAAACACCTTTCCTACCGCCCAAAATGTGTCTTTGAAAAACAGGTGTAAAACAGATAAATATGCTTGTGAAAAACTGCACCTACAACAGTTTCGTAGTGCAAGTTTGGTCCTTCATTTCTCCAAGATCATAATGGATTTGAAGAAAGTGGAAGAGGTTTTTCAGTATCTTAGGAATGAAAACCTCTTTCCCTTTTCAGAGATGAGTTTTTACTTGCTCAAAAACTCTTCTAGAAGTTGACTGGTAAAAACAAGGAGACAAAGTTCCTCCCTTTTTGCTTTTGGTCTCCACAAGGATCTTCGAAATAAATTATCCTTGTTGTTTTTCATAAAATTGCATTGGATTATCATGTTTTGCATACACTTAATACCTTGTCCATATATACATGTGAAGACAAAACCCTTTAATGCTGCCCGATGTCTCATGAAAAATACTAGCTATGAAATGATGACCTCTTATAGAGCTAAGAGTTCATAGATATCCTTCCTTCACTTGATTTGCCTTTGCTGGATACTTACACCTTGTAAATTCTCCCCTTTCAGACATTCCTCTTCAAAAGATTTCCTTTTTTATCCCAAAATTGGTCTACCAAAACATAATATGCAAACACAGCAGTTTCGTAGCGCGCTACGAAACTGCTGTGTAATTTTAAAAACACAGTTTGAGGCCAAAACTTTAACTCTTTTGATCTTTATTTTCCTTGTAATGGCTTTTCCATCTGCCATGAATTTTTCCAAAACTAAAAACATAGACACCATTCTTTTAAAGTAAACTTCAAAAGGCAATCTATCAAAATTTAGGACTTAACCATACTTGCTATGTGATTTTTCTTAGTTAAGAATGTCCTTCATGTTGGCTTAGTTGTGTCTTCAAATCTTCAATTTGCATTTTCAATTTCATATTTCCTTGCCCTTTCCTTGAATTAGGCAATCTCAAGGTTGGTAGACATCAATTTCTTTTTTTACTTCCTCAAAGCTACATTCTTTTTCTTGAGTGCTAACTTCCTTGCTTGAGTTGAAATGGAGAACTTTGATGTATGCTGACCCTGAGCTTGCCAAGTGCTTCTTATGCATGAAAGGAACAAGAAAGTGACCAAGACCAATTCTTCCTTACCTTACCCCTTTTCTTTGAAATTTGTTTAGTGATAACAATGTCCTTCCACTGGGCCATGAATTTGTCATGTCTAATCAAATCCTCAAATTTATATTGAAATTGCTGGATAAATCCTTAATTTCAATTGGTGTTAAATTGATGATATAATACATGTAGCAGGTTGATATGGGAGAATTAGGGGATACATTAAGCCATGTAATGTGTAAGCAACTATATAACCTATTACATATGTGAGATTTTCTCATGTCATTGAGGGTGGTATAAGCATTGAACAACAATTTAGAAAAATGTCTCTAAGTGGGTTATGGGCATTGAAAAACAAAGAAGAATTAGAGCATTTGAAGAGAACAAATACATTGTTGTGGATCTTGAAGGCTATGGACCAATCTAGTATAAAGTGACCCATTCAAAGGCCCCACACCACCCCCAATTCCTCTCGTCCCCATACCTAAATCAACCACCTAGGGTATCATATTCTATACCCATCAATACTTTCATTTTTTTAATATATTAAAAATATCCCTTGGCTCCTATATACTAAGAAATAGTGTTCTTTCTTTTAAAAATTATATACTACCCCATATGAATTTGTGTGCTATACTTTTCCCTACTTAACGCTAACTCCTTATGGGGAGGGTGGGTCTCAAAGTAGAGTAGGAAACCCTTGTTGAAGAAGACTCATAATGATATTTTTCCAATCACAGTTTTCTACCATGAAGTGTGTTTGTAAAAGCATTGTTTATGTTTTCTTAGTAGTAGTAGTTCTATTTATTAGTGGAAATATAATTAAATTGGTTAATTTCCCAATCTCTTGACATGTTCAATTCTTGATCTCTTGACACGTTCAAACTTGTATTGTGTAAAATGTCTAATAACTCTTAAATGGACCATCTCCCATGATCTGAAATTGATTTTAGACAAAGAATAAGGTATTACAGACTCATGTGCGTGGATATGCCTATGTCATTTTGTGCAACGGATCGATAAAATTGCAAAATACACAGACAATGAAGTAGCTAAAGAAAACACAATAGGCAACACATATAAACACAACAAGTTTAATAAAGAGTTCACCTAATACTCCTAGGCTACGTCTCCTGGTCCAGCCTTTAGTGGTGGCCTCTCTATTATGTTTTCAAAGTAGAGTTTTTACAACAGTGAACTCAATTTGAGTCTCACCCAACAAATATAAATCAGCAAGATTGTACTTGGATCCACCAAGTCTCTGGAGTACACAGACTCTCCTTACTGAATCTTGACCTCTATTGGTCACAATGGTACGAGTCCAATCTGAGACTTAATACATGACAGGCATATACAGAGCAGTTCATTTGAACCTCTCAAGCCTTCTCTGGAGTACACAGACTCTCTGGCTCTCTCTAGCTTTGTCTTAACTTTGGTTCGATGTTGCCTTTGCTTCTACAGGTTAGCTCGGCTTCCTCTTTCTGCTCTCTGATCTTAGCTTTCTTAACTTGCTTTCTTCTCTCTCTATCAGTTCATGGCTTTAAAGCCAATCTGTTTTCTGATTATCCGTTTTCGCTTCACGGCTTTCCAGTTCCCCTGCCTCTGTCTGTTTGAATCACTTTGTTCTGCATAATCATCATTATATAACGCCTCACAGGGAGGTGGCCACCTATTTCATAACGAATTGAATGTCAGTTCTCTTGGACGTTTTCGAAACGACTGTTTAATCCGTTAACTCCAAGAATGCTTGTGAAACAAGACCTTCTGCCAACACATTGTCCACCTCCGACTTCAAATCTTATACAACTCTGCCAGTTGACCCTGTCAAATCCGGCCATCCATTAGAACGCATCTCCGTCGTTGATCTGGAGCCTCCAGATCCTATGGTTATTGTTCATATCGGGCGGGTAAGTAACATGACGTTTACCCGTTCAATGTGAGCGATTTTCTCTCTCTTCTGCCAGATGTGTGGCACCCCTTGTGTGGCATTGGGCGGGACTCGGTTAAAACCGCTTACCGCTCGAAGCCCTTCCGATATTTTGCCAGTTTTTGTGGGACCCCGCTTTTGATGGAATTGGTGCAATATTCATTGCATTTTATAACTTTTTGGGTCCAGGTGCTCGGGGCTTTTCCTTCTTTGAGGGGATTTCCCTGTGATATACGATTATCAACTTGTCACTTATCACATATCATAAATTACACCCGTTTCTTAAATTGACCTTTGTTTTTGCTAATTTGTGGCAACGTGCGTTACCATGTGCCGACAGTCTATGCGCTTGACCGAGGGTCTTCGTTGCTCCGTGTTGTTCACAAATTGTAAATGTTTCGAGAATATCTCTGATAAGCTTGATCTTTATAAGACTTTGAAACTTTGACATGATTTTTATGAAAACTTAGAGAGTGTTCTAGGATCCAATTCGGATTATCCTATGTAGGAGTTTATGTGTTTTTCCTTTGTCCAATCCATTACTAGTTTGGAATGCCTTTTTTAAGTTGATTTATTATTTATTATTAAGGTTTTAAAGGTATCCCTACATACGAAATTTATTTGGCTAATTTCATACCAACATATGAGATGTAAATCTCCCTAAATTATTATTATTATTATTATTTAAATTTTAAGGTCACGACTAAGCCAGATACCAAATTGGTATATGAAACCCCCTTGTTTGTGCAGACACCAAATTTGTGTATGAGACCCCCTTGTTTGTGGCTACTAAGTCTACGAAAGCATACATACTCTACTCCCCTCTAGTTTTGTGACCTCTTAGAAGGAAACACATGCTCTTAACCATTATGCCCACTCAAGTTGTATACCAAGACACACACATATATCAACACATTTATTAAAGATATTATCCAAGAAGATGAAAAAACATCCTCACACATATACCAACAGATTTATTAAAGATTTAAATTAGTGCAACCGTCTAAATTAAATGACTAGATAAATGCCCATGAGAATCAATCCATAAATTAGTGCAATTCGTATAAATTAAATGACTAGATAAATGCCCATGAGAATCAATGCATAATAAGCATCAAAACACTTCACCATCCATCTCAAATTGTTAAAATTAAAAAAATCATAAAAATCAACTAAATTATACTTTATTTAAAATAATCACTATTATTAATGATAAAAAAATCAATATAGAAGTGAAACATATATACAGTGAAAAAACATGTAACAAGATTCCTAACCATAAAAAATTACCCTCACTTATCATGGAAATTCCCCATACCCAACCCATTTTATCTCGCAAGATGTCTAACAAACCAACTTGATTTTCTTTTATTTAAAAAATAAATAAAAATAACTATTTTGAATAGATTATTATTATTAATATTTTAAAATATTATGATAAATTAAATCTCTTCTCTTTATTAAGTATAGTAATATTAAATTAATTTAGAAAATTTAAAATAAAATAATTCACTGTAAACATTAAACATTATAGTTTATAAAACATTATATCAATTAAGCTCAGCTTTGAAAATGACCGACCCGCACACCATGCTTAAGCAACCACTTCTGTGTAGTAGCCGGCCGACCTTGCAATGCCTTCAATACATCTCTTGGCTCGCCTATAAATATACATATCCTCCCATGTTCAGAGGGTTGCATGAAAGTTCTCCTCATCGAAGACGTACGAATAACCAGAGCATAGAAACTTGAAAGCAATGGCGTACACAGTTGACGCAGAGTATGATTGGCTATTCAAGGTTGTGCTCCTAGGGGACTGTGGTGCAGGAAAATCGAGCTTATTATCCAGAATCTCTGATAATATCTTCCGACAGAATACGAAGCCAACGGTTGCAGTAGAATTCGCCACCCGCACCAAGGAGATCGATGGTCAAATCATCAAGGCTCAGCTTTGGGACACTGCCGGTCAAGAAAGGTAAGTAGAGAATTAACAGAATCCGATAACTTTGATGATGATTATTTTGATGATGATTTTTTTAAATGGTGATCTGCTTATATTGTTATCAGATTTCGTGCTATAACAACTTCGTACTATAGAGGATCAGCGGGAGCATTAGTGGTGTACGATATAAGCAGCCGGCTGAGCTTTGATAACGCAGAGAGATGGCTGAAGGATCTGAGGGATAAAACCGATTCTTCATTGGTGATAATGCTGGTGGGGAACAAGACCGACCTCCAACATTCCAGATGCGTCTCCACCAAAGAAGGCAGGGATTTGGCGGTGAGAGAAGGCCTCTGCTTCATAGAGACTTCGGCTAAAGATGCTGTGAACGTGGAGGATGCATTTACAGAGGTACTCAGTAGGATTTATCGCAACTTTGTGGGCTCTAAAGTTGTTGAGGATAGGAAGCCCAGAGCGGGTTCTGCGTGGCAGGGGACACCGCTTGATATGGGTTGCATTGGGAAAGACGAGGAAACGAAAGCAAACAACGGTCGTTGTTGCAGTATGACTTAGGATTGCCACAGCATTGTCATCACTTCTTGTATTAGTAGAATTAGATAGTGTAAATAGATAGCAGAGATTATATCTTTTGATCTCAAATTTTCACTTTGAACATGGTATGACTTAGGATTGCCATGGCCATGTCATCACTTTTTAATAGCATAGATGATATTTCTTTTTGCACTTTGAGCACGGCTTATTTGAGCGATTGTTGCTATACTTTACCCATCTTTCGATTTTAAATGCAATTGAATCTATGTTTTTGAGATGAGATTTCAAGGCATTATGTTATTTTTATAGTTATATGGTTAAATAGTTTGTAAATGTTGAGAGTTAGGAATTATTAAGGAATTTAGACTTTTGTGATCCATAATATTGTTTAGAGAGTTTTTGAGGAAATCACATGAATAATAATTTGTCGACACGTTTCGAAACAACTAGTGTGGTTCATTGTGAGGACAAGTTGAAGAACCGATCTAGCTTAGCTTGTTAAATAGTCTGTCTTGGGCAGAGACACCAAGGGCTAGATTGATAACAACTAATTTTGACCTTAAAACCCTAGTCAAATAAGCTATATTTTTAATTATTATTATTCTTAGAAAATCGTTAAATTAGGTAAAATATATAATTAAGAATCAATAATAGATAATTAAATATTTACTTGATCTTATATTTATTTAATTTTACATTTCAAGAAAAAAATCACTGCTTTGGATTTACATGAATGTAATGTTTAACATTTAACATTTTTAATTTAATGTTGGTCGTATTTAAAAATCAATCTAATTATTAGATGTATAAATACCATATAAATTAAAATATAAAAAGGTTTATAAACACTAAAAATGATGTATGGTAAATAAACAAAAATATAATCAAACAATATAAATTTAAAATATAAAGAGGTTTACGAAAACTAAAAAAATGATGTATGGTAAATAAATAAAAATATAAATAAACTAGATGTAAGGTAAACAAATAAAACCTCATTTTATATTTATGGAGGTTTATATTTAAAGAACCTAAAAAATATGTTTTATTTAGATGAAGCCTATGGGCCAAATACCATGGAACAAATAATTATTAATACCATGAGCCAAATACCATATTTAAAAAAGAGGTATGGTAAATAAATAAATATAA
This sequence comes from Pinus taeda, assembly GCA_000404065.3. Lineage (NCBI taxonomy): Eukaryota > Viridiplantae > Streptophyta > Pinopsida > Pinales > Pinaceae > Pinus > Pinus taeda. The sequence goes on from APFE031160403.1 coordinate 285,808, forward strand.
AAGAGGTATAAAGTGGTATGATAAATAAATAAAAATATATCAAATAGGATTAAAAGAGGTATAAAGTGGTATGATAAATACATAAAACCTCTTTCTATATTTAATCCATAAAATTCTTTATACTTACTAACACTAAAAAAAATAGGTTTTATTTAAGTGACTCCTATGAGTCAAATACCACAGCCAAATTATTATTAATACCATACAAAAAACCATTTTTAACCCTAATATTAATATTAAAGGATTATTATTATTATTATTATTATTATTATTATTATTATTAAATCAAATATTCATATTAGCATATTATAATATTAATATTATTAACTCTAGATATATATATGGGAGGGAAGAACAAAGACAGAGTGAAAGAGGTGGAGAGATAGGGGGAGTGACAAGAGGCATATGGAGATAGAGGAGAGGAGGAATGAAGAGAGAGAGAGGGAGATGAGTGAGAGATGTAGAGAAGGGTAAGAGAGGGAGAGCAAGACACAAAGATGGAGGGGGAGGGAGAGAAGGGGAGAGGGAGGGAGATAGTGAGAGGATTGGAGAGAGAGGGAGGTAGGAGAGAGAGGAAGTACGAGAGAGTGGAATTGAGAGAGAGGAGGGGAGAGGGAGGGGAGGAATACATAGAGAGTGAGAAGTGGAGAGAAAGAGGGAGTGACAAGGGAGAGATGGAGAGTGAGTGTGTAACAAGTGTAAATCCAAGATTCAATTAACATGATGATTGAGTTCGACATGTTAATTTTGACTTTTTCCTTACCTACACTACTGGAAACTTAATTGAAACTTAAGAGCATAACAAGTGGTATCAGAGCACTTTCCAGGGCCGGTGGGATCTCCATTTTGTAGCAATTTTTTTTTGGCTCAAGACGTGTTCCAGTGTCTTTAAACCACGGGATCTGTCGTTGAGCGCATAAATCTGCGGATTTGGGGAGGCATGCACACAGGAAATACAAGAGGTGGTCACGTCTGTTGAACTCCCTTGTAACCCCTGTGGGTACCCCTTCGAGTAGTAGCGCATTAGACAGAACCGCGCACGGACTGTCTTCCACGTACCCTCTGGGTATATAGGAAGCCCCATAGCTACCTTGAAGCCTCGCCATAGATAAACTTTCGGCCATCTTGTTGCTACAGTACACCGAGAACAGCACTCGGAGAGATTACTCGCCCGTACGATAGGGTAGACGGGTTGTACGGCTAAGGTTACGGTCGATCCTCCTTAGTTAGAGCCCTGAAACATTGGGCCGAGTACTACTGTCAGACCCTTATGTATATTGCGATCTGTAGCACCTGACACTCCTCAAGACCATAGTTCCCTTTCTATCGGGGGATTGCACATCATCTATTCCAGATCAATGAGTGCAGCAGCAGCAGACATAAGTCCAGCCGCTCTATCCGATCAGCAGCAGCAGTGATCCACGATCCAGATCTCTCAGATCCACCAGATCGGCATAGTTGTGAAGGGTTCCTCTGCCTGGCTTTAATTTTCGCAGGACTTTTGGCGACAGTGACATTTTGAGGATTTGACGACTGCAGTATTGCTCAAGAAGGAGTAAAACTCCGTTCGGAGTTTTCTAAAAAAAAAAAAAAAGTCTGGGATCTTCCGAAGCACTTATTTGTGATCTAGCCCATCAGCATCAGGACAACGAGCTGAGCACGGTGGTACCATTCATTTTCTGCACAAAAAAAATTTTGCGGTCCCAATTTTTCAGCAAGTTGGTGTATGGTAGCAACTAGAGCTCAAGCAATGGCCAATGAAAGACTAGACAAACTGGAAACAAATATGAACGAGCTCAACACTAAGTTTGACAAACTATTGCAAGCACTCGATAAGGGCAAGGAGCAAGCTCTCGAGGACCCCTATAATGACCATGAGGGTGAGTCTAGCCACTCTCCTCACGCATGGCGCACCCATCCACCACCCAACAGAAATCTCCCACTCAGTCAGCGACCTCCCAAGTTGGATATGCAGAAATTTGACGGTTCTAACCCGTCCGCATGGCTAGCACAAATGGAGCAGTATTTCGAATTACATCGTATCAACGAACAGTGGACTAAGATTAGAGTGGCGACCATGTACTTGGACAGTCAACGATGGCAATGGGCATTATGGAATCAGCGTCGCAATGCACCTTTTTCGAGTTAGGACCAATTTACCAAAGCTCTTCGAGATCGCTTTGACCAGGGAGACTCCTTTTTGGGCAGTCTCACTAAGCTCCGACAGACGGGTACAGTGGATGAATATATCACCGCCTTTGAAGCCTTAGCCTTCCGCACTCACCATCTCTCCGATGATTTCTACACGGAATGTTTTATCAGTGGTCTTAAAGAAGCCATCAAAGCTCAAGTTCTACTCCATCACCCTCCCACATGGTCGGAAGCTTGCCAGGTAGCCCGTAAGGTGGAACGTGCCATAACAGCCCAATACAGCCGCAACAATTTCCCCACTAAAGGCCGTCCCCCACAAGCTCATACCACGACTCAGACACTTAAGGTCCAAAAGGTATCACCTCAGGAAATGGCTAAGAGAAGGAAGCAAGGACTATGTTACTACTGTGATGAAAAATATTCCCCTAGCCATAAATGTAAGGAGCCCAAGTTTTTTAAAATTGATGCCACTGACTACAGCTCCACTGAGGAAGATCCACCTCTTGAGGAACAGGAGGCGATAGAAGAAGACAACCAAAAAGAGATTGTATCTGACGACCCAGTGATTTCGCTCAATGCGTTGGCAGGCATCTCTTCCCCTCAAACTCTCAAAATCAGGGGTTT
>APFE031160407.1:0-15349 GCA_000404065.3 Pinus taeda
ATAAATTTAAATATTTAAATATAAAATAATATATTAGATAAAGATGGCAACATAGATTTTAATTCGGGTATAGAGTATGTTTTAAAATTGCTTTGCGGTCCAAGACCCAGAGGTACCTCTCGCAGGAACGAAAATCTGCTTCCTTACAGACCACCAACTGGTTATTCCATGAGGCGTGGCTTTCTTTGATTAACGGTGATGAGTCAACCTGCATTCATCCTCACTGATGGTTGTCTTCACTGTTGGTTTGATCACTGAGTTGTGATAAGTTTTCCCCATGTTCGAAGAAAAAATATAGATTTTAATTTCAATAAGATCTTAAATGGAGAAAAAGAATATCATAATTAAAATATATGATTAATGTGAATTGAAAATCATATATATTTAAAATATTGTCATTTGGGTTTAATCCATATGATCGGAAGAAATGATTGTTATCTTCCACTCACATTCAATTCTCATAAATGACAAGCACACTTCTTAATGAACATATCATTGTAATTGATAGTGACATGTTTAACTTTTAATGAATATCTCATTTCAATAATTTAGTGTCATGTACTAAGATTTCCAAGCATATAACCTAGAAAAAAATAATTAAAAAGAAATTAATTTCAGAATTAAAGATTGTTAAAATTATTTAGATTTGAATAAAAAATATAAAGTGATGAAAATATAAGTGACAAAAAAAACGAGAGAGAGAGAGTTTATGATAAAGAAAAAATAAAAAGTTTGATGAAGATTAACAAAAATTTACTACACACCTAAATGGGATGAACAAAAATGAGAAGTGACCACCACTCCTACATGTTTCTTGTCCAACTATCTAATTGATAGCATAATGCAATTGTCGTTTAATAGGGATGAGGTTAAGGCTCCTAGCATGGTCATGTAATGAAATAATGAGGAGTGTGAACTCTTCTCCAACAATCATTAATCTAATGTGAAAGTGGTAAGAGTTTAGTAAACATATCTACAAGTACCTAGGCATGAAGGTGCAAATTAATGTCAAGTTAAACATGATGATGCTTGCTTGTAGCAAGGGGAGCGATAGCCCTACGAGGGACACTAGGAGAAATATGGAGGATACAAAACTTTGAGCAAGCAAAGTGGCCTTCTCCTAGACACCATAGTTGTAATACAAAGGTGTTCCTAGCACTTGGCTTGTTATTACTCTGGTTCCTCCTTTGCATAATTTCAGTGTGATTTGAAAATTGAAGAGGCTAGCGATGCCCAAGACCTTAGGGTAGGGAAACATCATGCCATTATACCCACTTACTTCCCTCCACCCCTAGTGCAATTGGCTAACAATGACAGAGAGGGTAGTTTCAAGGTGACTTTATGGTGTGGTTTCTTGGCTAGCAATGCAAGGTAGTGTGAGGTGTAGGGCAAGGCCGAGGGGGGCAAGCGAAGGGGGTGTGGAGAAGTCGAGGGGCCGTTGCTAGATAAATAAAGCCTCCTCCTCCTCTAATCCCACTCAATCCTCAAGTGATAAGAGAGGCATGAGAAAAAATTAAGTGATATTGTAGCCAATTTTTGTTGGATGCACAAAGATAAATGGAGGCATTGGAAAACAAGTTAAGGAAAAGGAAAAGGTTTATTGAAGGACCAGATTATGGAGGTGAAGGAAATTTTCATGATCGTTGAGGCCTATTGGATGATGAAAACCATAGTGGCTCTGAATTCAAAGAAAATGCATAGAGACCAAGAGGATAACCTTTAATCACTGAGGTTTTCTAAAAGAAAATTCAAATTAATGTGTAAAGAGAAAGAGAGAAAAAGATCAACAAAGTAGAAAGAGACCAGGGTACAACCTCAGACCCATCATACCATCATCCTTGAGAAGAAATAATGTCTAGAGATATAGTTAGATCAAAATAAACTTGTTAAGAATGTTGAGAAAAAGAAGATTCAGGCTCACCCTTAACAATCCAAGGTAAACTCAATAATTTTTTTCTAAAGTGGCTACATGTGAATAGTATTGTTAAATTAATAATAAAAATAATAATCGAAGTAAATCAAAAAGTCACTAATTTTCTTTACAACAATCACACAAAAGTAAACTAGTTATAATTTTTATCTTATTAATAATATGAAATATGGATATTATTTACTTCAAAAAATTACCACCAAGTTTTTAATGTGTTCTCAAGGTGGTGAATGAAAGGGAGAACTATTAAGGGATGAAAGTTCCTCATAATGATGAATATCTCTAGGAATATTATGATAAAATGTAATAGTGGGAGGGTATTAAAAGTGGGTTGCTTTTGTAATGTATCTTTATTTCAATATTTTTGTTTTTTTAATGATTTTTTGGATTAAAAATAGCATTGTAAAGTGTCAAAAGCTATTTTGTGGATTTGTTATAAGCTAGTTTGTGGATTTGTAATGATATATATTTTTTATGTTTTTGGAATTTCTTTTAAAATGACATTTTTAATTTTATTTGGAAATCTTTTAAAATGATTTTTTATTTTAGCCCAAAAAAAACCTAATAATATTTATTTTTAAATACTTATGTTATATATATAATTTTTAAATTTTTATTTTATTTTAAATAATATAGAATAATTTAATTTAGTTTTAATGAATGAAACAAATTATTCTAATTTTAAAACAACTTATATTGAAAAAATAATTAAAATTACAAATGCCTATATATTTAAGAATATTTTTATTAAAAACTCTTCAAAAAAATTTTAATAATAAATACAATCTTCTATAATTTTATAAAAAAATAATTTACAAATAAATAAAAAAATTTATAATTTAGTGTGGCCTTCTTTGTTAATTATTTATTGAAAAGTTATTTTAAATTTTTATTTAAATTAAAAATTTATTATCTTATAAGAATGAGTTAATAAAATAATTTTCATTTTAAAATAAAGACAATAAAAAACACTATTTAAAGTTATATACTATAATTTTATATTTACAATCAAATAATTAAAGAAAAACCCTTCATACATTATTAAGAAAATTATTATAAATAAATAAAAATATGTTTGAATGATATTTATATCTAACTAACATAAAAATGAAATCTAAACCAAACACACTATTAAGTACATGAACTTCCCTGAACGAAGTGATTATGGCCAACAATGATGTGGTTGATTAATGGCATAACTCGGCCCTAGGCAATGTCCCTCTTCTATTTGTCACCTAGCTTGCACCAACATTAACTAATGTTCCTTGAATGATGTGCTCACCACCTCGCCCTTTGTCCCGCGTTAATTTCACTTGTGTCATCAAAACCTCCCAATATTTCGATTTGAGGTCATTCTCTAGGTTCATCATTAAATTTTCCATTTCGTTATGCCAATATTCTCCTCATTGTTTCCATTCTCCACCATGACTCTTAGTCGCAATTCCTCCCATGCTCGCATCTTCACCAAATCACCTCTCCCTAGCTTTCCCTTCATCAAAATTTAAAGTTTTTTAGGGTCACACCAAGGTGATCACTAGCTTGAATTTCGTTCTCCTTGAAGTGATTAGCTCTTCTTTGGGCTTCAATTCCCTTGTCCTTCAACTCTGGGGCAACTCTGTCCAACTTGTATCTTTCTTCCTTTGGCAACAATGACCCGCCATAGAGGTTGAAGCAAGCGGGGGGGGGCACTGGGGGGGGCGGGTAACATGGGAGGTTCGAGAGCATAGTTCCACACTGAGGCCTCTATGCATCACTATCAAGTCCACATGCCCCCTTAGAATCAATTTGAAAATTCACATGGTTGAGGAAAGGTTTAGCACGAGTGACAGGGTGTTTTGGATTCCAAGGCCCTGGAGGGTCTGGTAATCTGGATCACTTACATTAGGAATACTAGGGGCAAACAAAGTCACTACTTGTACATAGTGGACTTATACTTTTACATCAAGCTACTTCTACAAAAAGTGTTAGTTGACCAATGAGATGCGAGGAACTATATTTTGCACAAGTTGGTGAACTAAAGCTCTTGCTAATGTACATTGAGAGGCTACTTGCTTACCTTGAAATAGGCTCACCTCCAAGCCCAACAATGGATCCTCATTTCAAGGATATAGACCATCCTATTCATCCGTAGAGATCAATATCCTCATTATTTACAATTTTCTTTTATTTGTTTCATCTCCATAATGGTTAGAACTTTTGATACTTTGGTTACTATTTATCTAGCTAGTTTTCCCAAATATGAAATAATGACATTCTTTTTTGTTCTATTAATGTCACACTCTAATTCAATCTTTAGTAAGTTTTTTGAAATAACTAATCAAAGATAGATAACAATTACCATGAAAAACTCAACTCAAAAAATAAATTAATTACACACCCACAAAATTGAGAAATAAATCAATTACAAACCCACAAAATTGAGATATAGTAACATTTTTTACCATATAATAAATAAAATAAATAAATAATATAATATTTTCACTTCTGAATTTTATTTATAAAAATATATTTTAATATTTTTAAATATTTATTATTTGAAAAAAAATATAACTTTTTAAAAATTGTTACCCACTCAAAATAATAATTTTTAATTTTTTATAATATTTCTGTTCCATTAATTTTAGTGTTGTTATTTTGGTAAATTAAAATAAGCTCACAAATCAAAATCTTTGAATCAGAGAAAATGTTAAAATCCAAAATTAAGTGCAATGGTTTTGTAATCTTCTAACATGGAACTTAATTGTAAATCCGATGCTGAATCTAATTATAAATAAAGAGAACTTTCTTTTTATATAATTTATTTTAATGAAAAAAGGGAGACAGCTCTTGTATCCATTTCTCTAGCGTGACATACACCAAACTGTGAAACGCACCGTTTCTATTTTGACAGAATAATTATGCGGTTCATCGAATTAAAAATCGAAATCGAATTATATCAGCTACAAATCAGAACACCATTTAAAAAATCCCCAGGTAACAACTTGGAAATCTGTTTATTTCCATCAGAATCGAGTGTCAAGACTATGATGCGCAGCTTAATGCTATGAACAGTGCAGTGCTGCCTGTTTACATAAGGTCGACATTGTGAACTAATGGTGTTCTAGGAAGGGATGTGTTCCTTGTGTACAATCTGAAACATGTTCATCATTAGATATATCAGCTTTTCTGATAATACAACATCCTATAATCATGTGATTCTGGATCCTATGTATACTGGCATACTGGTTGGCAATGTCTAATCTCAGTAATTAGGTAGGGAAGACTGCAACTGCAGAAGGTGATGATAGCAATCTGCGGCAGAAGGCCTCTGATCTGGGTCTTGTTCCAAGCATCTATTCTGTAAATTCCTCAACAGCTCAGAAACATTCAGCCCACTTGTCCTGATGAGGTGTCCAATACTCCACACGTCAACTTTAACCCCATGAACACCCCTAGACATTTCAGGAGCATGGTTCAAGCCACTAAGATTGTGAGGGTAAATCTGAGGAGCACCAATGGCATCTTCAAAATCTATTATAAACCACTCATCTGATTCAATGTTCTTCATCACGTTATCCCACCTGAGATCCCTGTGCATAAACGAAAGGGTGTGCAAAGACACCAATGCCTTGGTCACAAATTTCAGAGCTTCCACAAGCTGTTCCACAGTCGAAGGTTTGGTAGCACAACCCCTCGGCTTGAACACCAATGCTAACTCTTGTTCTACAGATTTATGGATGTATTCAACATGGGGAATTCTGTTGTCTAGAAAATCATAGATTTCCTTGACAGTGGCCCATTTCCTTCTGTTGGGAAATATTTTTTTAACATGAGTTGGCATTATCTCAATAACCTTCCCGCTTCCTCTATCCAATATTTGATAGTCACTATAAATACAGTTAGATTTCTGCCCATGACAAGAGTCTGCAAGCAATGGCAAAATCCTGGATACACGCCAGCAAGGGACCAGAGCTTTCAACCTCTGAGCAGGAGTTGACAGATTCATTGACACAAGATCAATCCTTATGACCCTCTCATGTGATTTGCTCAAGGCACAGAACGTAACAGTATCACCAACAGCATAATACCCTAAAACGTAGGGCAAATCTCCATAAGTCCACAAGAGCTTTTCCACAATCTTGATTGCAGGATCATCACCCTCCCTCACTGCATCAGTCTCCTCACCTCTCCATAAACACAAATTCTTCACGAACCCACATACGTTTGGCCATTGTTCTTGAGATCCCAAGTCTTGGTACCCTGATTTTCGAATCAGCTCAATCTCCACTGCACAGAACTTATTAATGATACTATTAATGCAATCATCCCACAACCCAATGAAAGACTCTCTGCCATATCTTCTGCTATAAGGCCTGAGGAGGGGTCCTACCACCTCATACATAAATGCCCTGCAATCTGTATCGGAGGACGGACAGAAGAAAATCTCCTTGCCTGTTGGGAGATCCTCGTATACATCGTGCCTGACAGGAAAACGCATGTCCTTAGAAGGGGGCTCCTGCAGATGTGAGGAGAGCTCGAATATACTCGGCAGAGTGAACGCAGGAACCCTTAGACATCCCAGAAAATAATCTGTCCGATCTCGAAGCCCATGAGGAGGAAAAGCTACATAATATATACATTAACAGCACATTAGACTTCTTTATTTAAAGTTGAAATGTCCACAATTCAAAGCTCTATCAGCAAATCTTTCCAAGCTTCTCCACTCTAGGAACTCTGGTATTAAGTCCGAGATTTTTTATTTCCGCAGTGGATATTGAAGCTAATATTTAGCTTCCCCATATCATTGAGTTTTTCTGTGATATAGAAAAATGAACTTCACTTCCCTATGTCGTTGAGATTTTTTATTTATTGCAGTAGATCTGGAAGAGAGCAAGTTTTAGTTCTTTTTCTATATAAAAAACAATAGCATGTAAATCAGTCCACTATTTCTCCTTGCAAGAAATGTCAAGTAATTTAAACTTTTAATTGATTATTTCGGTAAAAGAGGTTATGGTTGTCCATGATTCTCTAGAGAAACATGGTGCTCTATGCTCTTGGGTGGGTAGATATGGATGTAAGATCGGGAGATGTATGTTCACCTCTTTCATCATAAATTTAAAATTTTCATAATGTTAATTTTTTTTTAAATAAACTGACATTTAAGCCAAAACCTTAAATTTAGGTTTCTATAATAATTGATGGTATTTGTGATCAGAGTAAAGCGTACCACAGTATAAAATGATACAAGTCTTGTTCTCTATTTAGCAAACAAAATGCATCTTTTAAGCCAGTCCTAAGAATTTTGCAAAACAAAACCTTATCAGTCTTTATCTGTTGAGTGGGAAACCCAGCAAAATCCTTGGGCACGGTAAAACAACTAGTGAAACAATCATCTAGGGTAGCCAAAATCCTCAAACAATTCTGATTTGCACCGGAATTATAGTTTTACTATTGTTTGCAATTTATAACATGCACCAGTAGATTTATTTTCAATCCATAGTTTTATTACATAAAATAGTTTTCAAAGGGAAAAACAATGAAGTTGAGATGAATCATACAGCACTTTAATCTTATTGTTAGCTTGGAAAGATGATAACAGAAATATAAAGCTTTTTCTGTTTCTTCTGAACTTACATGTGGATGAGAGTTCCGACTGCTGAGGCTGAGCAGAAGATCCTACACAACCAAACTAACAAATTTAATTTCTGAAACATCACTTCACAAGATTAGCATGGAAGATCATATTACTCAGCCTTCCATAAATTCGAAGTTAAAATGTATAAATAAATTCAAAATTGAAGTGGATGCATGTTAGCTGAGATTCTGGTTCATTCAATTATCCAACTAAATTCATTTAAAATCTACTCAGTTATCCAGCAAAATGCATTTCAAATGATAGAAATTATTTTGTCCTGAAAAGGAGATCTACCTTGTCCCCAAAAAACCAAAACGGTTCCCAGTGTCTTACCAGCCTTACGTCTGCCAAACACTTTGAGCTGCTGACCACACATGAATCTATCAGTGGAGAATCCTTTCAAGGCACCCCCTTCAAAGGCCTCAATGGTACTTGCAGTCCATGTCTCATCAAAGAATGTCAACTCATTGGCATGTAAAAAATTCAGCTGATCCACTTTCAGTCGACCTCTCTGATATTCACCCTCCTCAGCCCAGATATGAGCAGTTTCTTCCCATATAATCTTCACTTTACCAATCCGGTGCAACTCTCTAGAAATAGCCTCATTTTCATTTTTCCTTTGTATTGGAACTGTAAATGATTCACTGGCTGGCACGATAACTTGCATAAGACCTGCCAAATCCAAGCCCACAAAAAACTCAGATCACTTTTTCACAAACTACAACCTCAAAGAACTGATTATTACAACTAAATCTTTGGACATGTCAAGTAGCATCAGAAATTCGATAGAGCACAAGGCCAAAATCATTACTGATATTATCCTTATTTTCTTTGGGTGTAAACTCCTTCGAGGAGTCTCGAACCACTAATCTAGTAGCAGAAGCTTGTAGACATTTTTGCTGTGATGCTCTCTGTCTGAAACCCATAAACTGTGCCAATTCTTCATATACTTCCTCGTCAAATGAAGCTGGCAAGCGATGCAGCTTTCTCTCATATGGTGAGAGCCTGAAGTAGCTCTTACCAATTTCTTCTCTTTCAGGCCCTTTTTCCCATTCATAAACCTTCCTGAACTCGCCAAGCATATTGTCCCATTTTGTTCCAGCAGTTTTGGCATCACGGTTAACTCCATGTTGGTTGAGGAACTGGGCCACCTCCCTGTCTTTCTCTGCTCTGGTTTTGCTTTGTTTAGCATATGTATCGACTGGAAAACTCCCCTCCGTTGTATTCTCCTGCTGGGATTTTGATGGGTCCCCCAGGTATTGGATTCTCCAAGCCCTGGCCAACCATAGCATCTCATAAGGCTTCCATACTGGAGAAACATATTTGCCTTTTCTCAGAGCAAGACCAGAGCTTGCATTGTTTTTGTTATTAATCTCCTGGCCTGTTGAGGTTGGCTCTTGTGATGGCTGGGACTTGGATGAACTTGAAGGTGAAGAGGGTTGCTGTGCTGTGGGAGATGATGAAGAAGGATTCTGAACTGTAAAGTGAGATGGTGACAGAGATGGTGGAAATGATATGGGCTGTGAGGGGTGTGTGACTACTCTCCATGGGGATTCATATCTTCCACGTTTGGCATTTGGAGAGCCTGTGGGTATTTGCTGTGGGGATTCATATCTCCCTCGTTTTGCACTTGAAGCATCTGGGGGTATTTGCTGTTTGGGAATATAGAGAGGATTGTTGTAGTGAGGTGAGGTTAAGGGAATGGCAGACAGAGGTGTTGGAGCAGCACAGAAGTCAGGATGGTGTTGAACAGTAGGGGGAGACTCTTCATGGGCACTGATATCTTTGACTGGTGATGACTCTTTAACCTCATCATCCATTTTAAATCCAGTCCAAAAGAAAACTTAATCTGATTAATAATAATATTAGCAAGGACGTATGTTACAGTGACAAAAACTCTACACAGAGCCTTGTCTTGACAAATCCCAATTACAAACCAACTAGTAATCAACTATGGTGTTTTCGAGTCAAATATAGCAACGAGAAACAGAAAGTTTAGAAGAGGCCCAGTGACACAAATTCTCATATGGGTATTTGCAAATATAATGATTCAATGCAAAATAATGCTTTATAGCTCAAACTGTATCTGCTTCTGGTTCTGCTGTATGGAATCATGGCAGGAGCAATAAATAACTTGGGATTCAACAACGAAGAGAAGAGGAGGCATATTTAACATACAAACAATGGAATCCCGGTAAGGAGAGTAGCTTTGGGATTCTACAACTACCTCATAACAGAAGACAAGACATGTTCAACACAGTACATATTCCTACAATCTCTCCCACGTTTAACATATCCGGTTCTGCTACAGTAATGGATCTCATGGCAGGAGGATTAACTTGGGATCCAACATAAAAAGTTTTAGAGAAAAGACAAGACATGCTTAGTACAGACCCCATATTTGGTCAAATGCCTCCAGTCTTTGCTAGTTCGCTCTTTTGTTTTCAATATAAACTACCCAATTTTTAACCAGAACCGGACCAAAACTTCTGAGACTTTTTGGCTGAGTACTTCTCACTAAAAGCTTAATCAAAACCTACCGAGCCTTTATGGCTTTGGGACTACGCACTAAAGCTCATATCTAAGAGAAGTAATTTTTACCTGGACAGTCGAAAATTATTAAGGTGTGTAGTACTCTTAATATCAAGGGAAAGTGGCCTAGGTGTGTAGTACTCTCAATATCAAGGGAAAGTGGCCGTTTTAATATGAGAATTTGGAAATTATATTTTTTAAGTTAATAGTAAAAAATATATTTTTAAATGTTAAATTTATTCATGAGAAATTGTAAATTATATTTTTTAAGTTAATAGTTAAAAATATATTTTTTAAATGTTAAATTTATTTGTCAAAATCAATATGCACTTGTTTTAGAGAAAGTGGCCTTTTTAATATGAGAATTTGGAAATTATATCTTTTAAGTTAATAATAAAAAATATATTTTAAATGTTAAATTTATCTATCAAAATTATAATTATAATATTAATAAAAATTATTATAAAATTAAAATATAAGGATGAGAAATGAAATTATTCTAGAGAAACGTTTTACCATATCACATAATATTTAATTAAAATTAAAAAGATATAAAATTAATTAATATATACTTAATTAAAATTAAAAAAGATATAAACTATTAATAGCCACATAATTAGAGATAAGAACAATAAAAATAAATGTATTAATTTTTATCACTATAATATTATATATATATATATATTAAAAATAATTATTTATATTGTTTTTTATTATATTTTAAAATTCTATATTTAAATTTAATTAATAAATTTATAAAAATTTAATATTTACAATAAACTATTTTTTTAACCTATATTGTATATATAGAAATTTGGAAATTGTATAAATATAAATAAAATTATTAAGAGTAGCATCTAATTTATTTTGAACTCTAGATTTATCTAGGGTAGAGAGCAATCAAATCTCTTATAATGCTAATTTTTTCTCAAGTTTTTCATTCAAAAAAAAGTTTGCATTTTTAAACATTTGATTTGTCTCAATGATTGGATGAATCCATGTTGATATATAATTTTTTAAAATAATTTTGATATAAATATTTTAAATCTAAAAATAATATTAATTTAATTAAAAATTAAACCATGTCACATGGATTGGTGGCCTCTAAGGGAAGACTTTTTTTTTTTTTAACAACGTGGTGAATGGTAAATGACCCTAATGGGAAAGACTTTACTATTACCATATGCATCTAGGTGTGGGTGGTTAACATGTTTACTTGCCTCCTAGGAAGACAAGTTCTCCCCCAAACACAAGCATTTTTAAGGCAACATAAATTTATATGCTATAATGTCAAATTCTATATTTTAATTGCTTTTCTAACATTTTTTGGGATTAGTTTTACCCTAAATTCCATACAGATTAATTGAAATGACAAATTTGAACTTTCAAATCTATAGAAGAAGAAAGAAACAAATTGTTTTAACATTCAAGAGGCTAAAGATAGTCTATGGGACAGATTGTTGCTTCATCTACTTCATCTACTTGATGAATTCGGACCTTTTTTTGTGAAGCTTCAAAATAAATGCTACCAGCTTCTCGACAACCCCTAACTAAATAGATTATCCCAAGAGCTAGCTCCCAGCGTATCTTCATAACTTTCCCTGTTGTCTTCGAAGGCCTCACATTCTAAAATGAAATGTTTTTTTGTTTCCACTTTTACGGAAGAAGAAAAAATGCATACTTTTTCCTCCCACACTTCCTGTTTCACAACATAGTTGATGAGAATTAATCCTTCACTGAGCAATAAGAATTTTGGCTCTCAAAGAGATATTGGCATCTATGTATGCTTTTGGTTGATGACTATGAGTGGATTAAACACTTCAATATAATATTTTTTCTTTCTTCCTAGCTCATTATCCCAATTAAGCTTGTGAAACTTTTCCATAACAAAAGATTTTATCTCTTTGTTGTTTATGGGACAGGCGTTCAAACAAATACCTCATTTACTAAACCATTTGTTATTTTGTTGCATCCAAGTTTTTTTTGCTCTTGCACAATCTATCATTAAAGAAAACCTTGGGTCATCTACCCTCTTCCATTTGCTCAATTTTTTTTAAATACCTTATGACCAGCACCATAGCAATTGCTTCAATAGGAGCACTCCATGTTTCACTTAACAAGATAGCATAAGGCACTGACTTTTAATCTTGAATTTGTTTGTAATCAAACGGCTTCTGAATTTTCTCAATTTACCTCCACTACATGTTGAATGTATTGCTGGCTCATAGTTCACAACCATAGAAAATCACCAACTTCACTAAAAAAAAAAATAAAAATAAAAATAAAAATGAGTAGTTTAGAATCCCATAACTCATCAACCTATTAATTAGATCATTGAGAATAAGAAATGTATTAACTAAATCTATGAAGATGGGAAATGTCCATCTAACCAATAAAAAAGACATCTCCTGCATAGCCCCCATCCAATTACCTTCTTTTCTGCCATTTTACATTTAAAAAGAAAAACATTTTAAATAATAAAAAAACCCTACAATCTCACCAAAAAAATATGATATCACTCTTAAAAAATCAAAACATAAAATAATGAAATTACGACAATTCATATAATAATATTTCTATAACCCCTAGCTAAATTTATCACTCAACCGAAGCTTTTCATGAAAGCTAATCAAAACTCTGGAGAATTTTTGGTTTGGGAAGCTTTTGATAAAGCTTAATAAAATCGGCGTAGTCAACTGCAAATATTAAGGCAAGTCTGGGAAGCGAAGTTGTCTGCAAAAAATTTAAAATGTTTTAAAATTTTTTACTCAAGTTCATGTAGATTTAGCTGGTCACTAAATGGTGATATTGATCATCCTAATTAGCCGATTATAGAATTTTAAAACCTTTCCCTAATCACCAGTGAACCAATGCGCAATCAACATTTAGATCTATTACATTAAATGAAAAGAGCCTCGGGATTCAACAAAACTTTAGGAGTGAGATCAGCACGGAGCAGACAGCACAGCAAGCGAAGAAATTAGTTGCTTGAACCAGCGGCCCTGTCTTCTCACACACTTCAAGAAACAAAGAACAAGTCACAGTTCTTTTAAAGAATTGTCATTTCAGAACAACTCGGTTCCTCTCTCCCAATGGCAGGTTGAGAGGTCAGTATGTACGGCGGGCATGATTGGATTATTTACTCCTCACTGAATCGCTTTTGCGACGATGGCGGCTCTGTACAATCAGACATTAATACCCACCCTAAAAATAAACACTCAAAGCATTCCCTACCCTCTGCAGCACAATCCCCAGCCTAAATAATTCTGGTTTCTCAAACCAGCAAATAGACAGTGACCACATTTATACATACGCTCTCTTTCTCACGCATCTCCATGTGATAGGAGAAAGGATAAGCAATTGGGCACTCTGCCCAATTGAAGGGTAGGCTTGGAATAAAAAACAAAGGACGATTTCCATGAGATTCAGCCGCTGTGTGTGAAATGAAGTACCTGCCAGTACTCTCACTCTCACCTCTCAACTGAGCCTAATGGAACAACAACCAACTTTAAACTGCAACGCAACAAAATGTACGACCGACTTTTGCTGTACACGTTTTGGTATAGCCTAACCCCTATAGCTGCATATCTAGAGGCGCATCCAATCGCCCCATAGTTTTCGACCAAGTCCTTCCAGATATTCATATTGTATAATGATGTTGGTCTTGGACTCAAAAAAAATAAAAATAATGATTATTATTATTATTGGTGAATTATTATAATGCAATGCTTATCCAGGATGTAGGGTTTTATAATTTTGAAAAAGGAAACTGCGAAGTGTAAGAAAAGGGATCTGGGAATTATTTTTCAATCATATAATAATGAAATGTTTATCTAATAAATAAGTTTCATAGTTATATAAATGTCACTAATATGTGATTTTTATGATTTTTATAAATATTTTATAAGAATAATTTAATTATTTAGCACAGTGTTTTGAAGTAATATGTAAGGTTTAAATTTTCGTGGGATCAATTTAACGAAAAAATAGGTTCAAGTGAGGCATCCCGACTCGCCATGGTCATGTGAGTAAGGACGAAAAAATAGGCTGTTAAAATTGGCAACCAGGGCAAAACTTCATGTGGGTCATCTTATTCATAGCTGATAATATTTTTATTAGATTCCTCTCGTCGAGAGGTGTAGGATTGATATAAAGATCATCCGATTCCGATAAGTATTCATGGAGATATGAATTTATTTTGATTATGGAATTATTATCAAGCCGACCTACAACTCATGTAGCTCAGAAGCCCAACAACAGTCGCATCTATTCACCCACCAACGTTGTGTATAAATATAAGAGGACTTTTCCTCATTTGGACTCACTCATCTCATCACATCTCTCTTTCTCGACTGTGCAGATATGAGTCTCTTCTCTACTGCACTGAAATGGGTCTCTCTCTCTCACATGTTTGAAGCCGGAAACTGCTGAAACTGAAGTTGTAACTGCATAAGTAAAGATTGACTTGCGTGGCTTAGAAGATCTCCTCATCTGAACTATGCTGTAGGTTCATCTGAACCTCCCCTAAAATCCGCAACTTCTGGTGGTGGAATGAAGTCAATCCGATGAACGATTTGCAAGATATCGACTGCCCTAGTTTGAAGCCGGAAACTGCTGAAACTGAAGCTGCAACTGCAAAAATAAAGATTGACTTGCGAGGCCTAGAATATCTCCTCTTTGGAACTGCGCTGTAGGTTCATCTGAACCTCCTCTGAAAGCCGCAACTTCTGGTGGTGGAATGAAGTCAATCCGATGAATGGTTTGCAAGATATCGACTGCCCTAGTTTGAAGCTGGGAACTGCTGAAACTGAAGCTGCAGATTGACCTGCGTCGCCTAGAAGATCTCCTCATCTGAACTACGTTGTAGGTTCATCTGAACCTCCTCTGGAAGCTGAAACTTTTGGTGGTGGAATTAAGTCAATCCGACGGTCGGTTTGTGAGATATCGTCTACCCTAATTTGATAAAGAAGCCGCTAATGCTGATGCTGTTGATCTAGGGTTTGCTATTGCTGATATGAATCAGATTCATTGTACTCTTTCTCTCTGCTAAATTATTGAAGATAAAAGAAGATTTGATCAAAGGGTTTCCACACACATTGTGGGGTTTGTCCCTGGCTAGCCGCCACATCTTGTGTCTCTTGTCTTGGCATGTTTTCTGTCGATCGTTTAATATTCTATCTACACTTTACTTTATGTACATGTGATTGCTAATCTGTGGAATATAATAAGAAAAAGAAGTAAATTGTTATAAGCATAGAACATACCATAACTTA
>APFE031160417.1:0-25056 GCA_000404065.3 Pinus taeda
GGACCACGTTTCATCAATTTTCAGACTGGATCCATAAGTACAAAACAATCACTGCTGCAATACAATCATCCACTTATACTTGCATCATAAATCTCTAAATCACCCAATACTGAATCACTGAAACCCTATCATCAAAAGCACAAAATGCAAACCAGAGCCCAGAACTCTGCAACAACCAGTAGAATCAATAACAACCTGAAATACCAAATCTCATAATGCATACGCTACTTTACTATACCAAAACCGCGTGCATACGGGCTTTCATCTCATACAACCCGCGTATAGATCTAAAGATAATTACTTGTGCCTTCACTATTATATCAACACAATTCAAGCACCACAAACCGATAACCATCAATATTAGATCTTCGTACTTCCTCAGATGTTCATTCCTTGCTAACTCTTGCACACCCTCTTGGCCTAATGATCTTCTCCTTATATAGGTTAGGCTTCTGTCAATACCATGGTCCAAAACCATGTAGAAACAGTACCATGAACCCAATACTTGGGGTCGTCACTTTGGACCAAATACTATGGACCAAATACCACGGACCAAAACCATGATTTCCAACATGTACGCGCCTTTACTCTTATTAACCCGCGTGTATATGCGTACGCTCCTTCTGCTTTGCTAACCCTCTTATATACGCATTTTCTTCATGGTCAACCTACATATATCTCTCTATTTACGTGTTGCACTATGATCTGTCCTCTAAGTGAGTCGCCATCACCTGTATCATTCCTCTGAGTGAGTTGCCATCAAGGACAACACCTGAATCAAAATGCCAACAATCTCCCCCTTTGGACTTGATGGCAACCACCACACCAAGTCACTCTCCCCCTTTGACATCAAGGGCAAAGGGCGGACCAAGATATTGTCTTCCTTGGTAATACCTTCTGCTGTCCATACTCCCCCTGAGTACTTGCTGAAATCTCTGAATGAGTTCCCCCTTTGTATATGCCAAGATGTATCAATCCATCCATGCTCCCCCTGAGCAAATGAAAGATTTAGGACCTGCACTTCATTCAAAATCATGACTATCATTCATCATATATGATCTGCACCATACGTATCAGCATCTAAAACTGCAATACCATAACTTTGATCAACCAACAGGATATATCATTTTGCTACATAAGCATCATCACCAACTTATAAACATATGCCAACAATGCATTGTTTGAAGTATATGCTCCCCCTGAGCCAGTGCCAACCATATCTTATCATGACCGAACCTTTCCCTGAGTCTGTTCTGCTGCCCTTTCTCCTGATCTCCATATACGCGACTCGGAAGCCTGTAACTCGCTTATATACACGACTTATCTTCATTATATCAGCGTATGCAAGATGGAATACTGAATTTATTCACTTTCAGTATCCCCTGTGTCTGTTATGTCAGCTAGTTGAGTTATGTCACACCTTTCTCTCTCTAATTCTGTCTTTTGAAACTGTGATGATGTATGGTCCTTTTGTTTTGAACTTTGAAATTTTCTTTTGCATTCCCTTGCTTTATCTCCAAGTTTGTTGCATGAATAAAATCTTACATATTTCATGTTCCTTCTGTTGCAATCAATTGCTTTGTGTCCATATGCATTGCAAGCAAAGCAATATCCTCTGAAGTACCTAGGATGTGATGATCTTTTCTGATGATCTTGAACCATTCTACTTCTACATCTGGCTGCAACATGTCCAAGGTTATGACATACATAGCATTCAACGTTATTCCGTGGAGGAGTAAAAGTCTCGTTCCTTGATTGTTGATGGGGATGATTTCTCAACTCCTTGTTGATCATTTTAGATTTCTCTTTGGAGTTCCTTGCCTCACCTTGTGAACTGGATTCACCTTCAACAGATTCATGAAAGCCAAGACCGGTCTTGATAATAGGGGATCTTTGACTACCAAGAATGTCATCCAAAATCTTAGTACTATCTTGAAATCGCAACAATTTATCCTTTTCTTCTAATTTACCTTTTAAGATATTTACGTCAACCTGATGTTGTTCTTCCTTTTTCAGATACTGTTTCCTTAGGTCTTCTTCAGATTTTCTTCCTTCTTCCACTTATTGCTTTTATTTGATCACTTCATGTTCAAGAGCTTCTATGTTCTGCTCCTTCGATTTTTCGAGATCTTCTTTTAGAGAGAAGATCTTTGATTCAAGACTCTGAATTGTTATGCTCTGATCTTTTACTATATCCTGCAATTTCTCCCTTACCCTGGTTACTGTCTCCAATTGTTTGTTTAATTTGGTAACTTCTTCAGTTTCTGCATTCTTCTTATCATATGCCATGAGACTTCTAATGTCTTCGCTACCATTGAATGAGTCATTACTTTTAACATGGGTATAGTAGCTTCTATTACCTTCTTCCGACATCTTTCCTTTGTTATGAGGGCATCTAGCAGCATAGTGATCAACTCTACCACATGAAAGGCATTTGAAAGGTAGCTTACCTTTGAATCGTCCAATTCCCCGTTCAAGATTCTTGACAAAATTTACCTCCTCTTCTTCCTCTGACATGTATCATGATGCTTTGAATGCAGCTTATGATGGTCCCTCTTTTCTCATCTCAAAACAGTTAAGATTCCGTGAAGCTGTGACATGGTGATTTTCTGCAGATTCTACTTTTCTTCTATGGCAGACACTTTGGAATCAAATTTAGCAGACAGGGATCTCAAAACCTTTTCAACCAAGACAACTTCCTTAAATTCTTCATCCAAATCCCTCATATAATTCACAATCTCATCCATTCGCAAGAAGTAATTAGATATTCTTTCATTACTATGCATCTTAAGATTTTCATACCAGATTATAAGAGTTTGAAGCTTTGATCATTTTACCTGTTCATCTCCTTCGTAGCTTAGAATGATTTTGTCCCATATTTCCTTAGCTGATTTGAAATGCATGATCTTCATAAATTATGATTGTGTCAGACTTCCCAATAAGACAGTAACAACTTTGGCATTGAGCTCATATTGTTTTTTCTCGGCTGCATCTGTAGGAATTGCTGATGGGAAATTGTATCCACTTTCTACGATTCCCCAAACTTCTGCTCCAAGTGATTGTAGATATGCTGTGTTTCTTATCTTCCAGTGGGTAAAGTTGCTCCCGTCAAAGATTGGTGGCCTGATATGTGCCTCTCTTTCTGGATTAGCCATTCTGATGGATCTTTTCCTTCAAGCGATCAAGCTTCTTCAAAAGGACCTGCTTTGATACTGATTGTTGGAATAATACTGAGAGGGGGGGGTGAATCAGTATTAGCAAATCATATACTTTTTCATTTTCACACTCAGATTCATATACGCGACTTCAGTTAAGGATATACGTGTATATACGCGACTGTATTAAATGCAACAAGCGTATATGAAGCAATCTTATGATTCAATTAGCTTATCTTCAGTAAATGCATCAGAACATTATTAACCACATTAACAGTAAACAGGTGTAGTAAAACCGTACAGATCATCACACATAAGAAGCACACATGAACACCATGATATAAGGTGGAAACCCAATGTGGGTGAAAACCACCTGCTGCAATTCGTCTCTTTCTTCCTTTAATAAAAAACTTCTTTTACAATGTACTAGTGCAGTCCTTTACTAGCACATAGGCTACAACCTGCAGAGGGCTACAACCCTCTCTTGTTTTCCAGTTACTTCTGGAAGGGAGCTACAACCCCCTTAGATCTTGTACTAGCGGATATACTAGTACGTAGGTGCTGACCTACAGAAGGCTGCAACCTTATTTTCTTCAGGGACCACGTTTCATCAATTTTCAGACTAGATCCATAAGTACAAAACAATCACTGCTACAATACAATTATCCACTTATACTTGCATCATAAATATCTAAATCACCCAATACTGAATCACTGAAACCCTGTCATCAAAATCACAGAACACAAACCAGAGCCCAGAACTCTGCAACAACCAGTAGAATCAACAACAACCTGAAATACCAAATCTCATAATGCATACGCTACTTTAGTATACCAAAACCACGTGCATACGCACTTTCATCTCATACAACCCGCGTACAGATCTAAAGATAATTACTTGTGCCTTCGCTGTTATATCAACCCAATTCAAGCACCACAAACCGATAACCAACAATACTAGATCTTCGTACTTCGTCAGATGTTCATTCCTTTCTATCTCTTGCACACCCTCTTGGCCTAATGATCTTCTCCTTATATAGGTTAGGCTTCTCTCAATACCATGGTCCAAAACCATGTAGAAACAATACCATGAACCCAATACTTGGGGTCGTCACTTTGGACCAAATACTATGGACCAAATACCACGGACCAAAACCATGATTTCCAACATGTATGCCCCTTTACTCTTATTAAACCGTGTGTATACGCGTACGCTCCTTCTACTTTGCTAACCCGTGTATATACGCATTTTCTTCACAGTCAACCTGTGTATATCTCTCTATTTACCTGCTGCACTATGATCTGTCCTCTGAGTGAGTCGCCATCACATGTATCATTCCTCTGAGTGAGTTTCCATCAAGGATAGCACCTGAATCAAAATGCCAACATGGTATACATGTGATAAATGCCAATCTAGAATGTTATTTGAAATGGTATCTACATAGTTATTTTGGGCTCTAGGAACTTGACTAAAAGTAATGGTTTCAAATTCATGTACCGACAGCTTAACACGCAGATATTTTTTAAATGTGACTTGGTTATGCACATGATACACACCATTCAATTGCATGACAGGTAGCAAGGAATATAAACGAACATGAAGATGAAGTATGGGATGAGAAAGGGAATCGAATAAGAAAACTATCACTGCATCATATTCGGCCTCGTTATTGGTGGCAAATCTAATCCACACGCTGTTCGAAAGGACTAATGTATGCAAGAGGGTAAAAATAGCCCAGGCTACCAAGGCTATATTCTTGGAGAAGCGACTTGCCCCCTCAACATGACCGAAATATGGTCTAGATGATGGATCCATCTGAAAGGTGCAAAAGACGAAAAATGAGATGATGGATCCTACCTAACTTCATGATAGAAATAAAGACATGCAAGTCAAAGAGATAAGCTATGAGAAAAATTTCTTTAGGTAGACTGTATTGGGATTATTATGAAGGAAATGGCCTTTAGAATCCTCCAAAAAATATTCCCCCTTGCCTAAGTGCAAAGGTAATTAGGGGTAGACATAGCTTCATGATCTCCTCATCAAAATGGAAGATGAGCAGACGAGAGGAATATTGACTACATCATGTGGCGGCAGTACCTAGTGCATCAACCTGAGAAAGAAGGTTCACTTATGCATCATATGGAATGGTAGACGAAGAGATAGTAGATGAAGGATCTATGTATGTTGAGACCTGGGATTCTGTCGAAAGAGGTTGAATACAAACACATGTAGAAACCTCATAAAGGATTGCCTATGAGGAACTCGAGGATGACAATAGGTAAATGATATGACCCGTGGTGTCTTTCATCTCAACATCTGGGGAAGGGATCATGATGGTGGGACCGGATTCCCCTTATTCTAGTTAAAAATATTGGCACAAAAATCCATAGGAAGAGGAGAAGGTGATCCATTATGAGTGGTATCGTATTCGTGAAGTGCCTTAAGGAAATTACAAAATTTGTTGAGATGAGAGCAATAATGGGAGTAGTCACCATGATGATCACATAGGGCACAAAGGTGATTTTTTCATAATGTTCTGAGTTTCTTGGGTGGACCCAGTAAGTTAACATGGACTTTAGGGATATTTGACTGAGGGAACATTTCATGAACCAAAGGTTTGAGATGAGGAAGCTCAGGACAATTATTCGTCGCGTGCCCCACAACTTTACACAAAGCGCATGGAGGTGACGACCTTGGGGCCTTGGGGATTGGAGGCTTTTGGGGAGCCTTATCCTTAAGTTCTTTCCTCTTAGCTTTTCCCCCCTGTCCAGATGCTTTCACAATAGGAGTGGGTTTCTCTTGAGGTTGTGATGGAACTAAAGTAGTGGTAAAAGCCGTAGGGACTAGTTGAACCACAATCAGAGTGCGATAAGGTCTTAGGTAACCAGGACGAATGCTTGCAAGGGGATCAATGTAACATACGGGGATCCCTAAAGTCATGTTAGGAAGGACCAACGAAGCCATGACAGGGACATAAAATATTGCGGGAGGAGGAAATAAGAAAGGTATTTAGCCTGCAGGGTAATGTCCAGGTGGAACAACTCTTGGATGGTTGAGACCTAGAGGAACAATTCCTGGGGGGAAGATAGGAGAGGCACCCAAAAATGGAGGAGGTACTGGGGGGTGGATCTATATGGCTCGGTTGGGATGGTAATTGCACAGTGCAGAGGAGCTCAATGTGGATCAAATGTATCAGACTTCTTAAGGACAACCCGTGACACCAAAAGATTTAGGCTCTAAGATGAGAGGGGGAGGACCAGGGAAAGAACCCAACAATGAGGAATCTTTATAGACTCTTCGTGAAACACCAGTGAGAGGAGTTGAAGACTTATTATCTAACACTGATGAGATAATGGACTCGGGGGACATCACGGATGCCAGATCGTAGTAAGTCAACTGATCTATGGTAACAATCTTCCCTTAATGGGGGAAGCACATCTTGCGGAAAACCATAGATGTGATAACTGACATGGCATATGTGTAACTACGAACAAAGAGAATGTTGTAATCTAAAGGGGCATCAATAACCTCAATATCTACATGGACAGTCTTACCCACAAGGGTCACTGGACAGTTGTAGTACATGCTAAGAGGCTAGGAGGAGTGTCTATCCCAAGCATGCAAAGTGATGCTGGAGGGGGACAACTCAGGTGACTAAAGATTTTTCCAAATGGTAGCAGACATCACACAGGTGGATGCACCATCGTTAATAATGCATTGGGAGATGATGACATTACAGACTCAGACTAGTACCTAGAAAGCAATGGTGAAAGGAAATAGAGGATGTTCTGATGTATCAACTGGGAAGACAATCAAATGATCATCAAAAGGATCTACTATGCCCAAAGAAGTTATTAGAGCTTTCTTTTGAGATGGGCATGACTGGAGTACATCCAGCATTGACATGGTGACAAGTGATTGCTCCAAGTCATCTACTATACTGTATGTATGGGAAACTCGGTTAGAACCCATGTTACGATGTAATCATCCCATTGGGATCTTGGGAGTTTCCTCAACTTTAGGTTGAGGGATCTGTAATGGAAAATTTGATGTCATAAGAACCTCAGTAGAAGCTTTGGCTTTGGAATCAGTGGCAAAAGAAGTTGATGGCTTATCATATTAACGCGATCGAGTTTGCAAGTTGATATCGGAGGGATTAACCTCATCAGAGTTCATCATGAGGATCTGGTAGTCATGAGGACCAGAAGGCTGGGGAGGGTGTGCTGCTTGACCTGGGTGAGGTTGAGAAGAAACAAATCCTTTTTGAGGGAAAGGATTTGTAAGCACTGTCGGTTGAGATGGTGCAGGATTCTAAGGCGATTGTTGGCCTCTAGAAGCTACTTGAGCTTCCCACATTTGACGCATCTGGGGTAAGATAGCACACTCATGTGTATAATGGCCATGTACACCACAACATGCATAAGGCTTTTTGGTATGAAAAGCCTTGTTTTGCTTGGGTTGGTTTCCCTGTTGCTAGTTGTTGGTGTTAGGCTAGTTCCCCTAGGATTCACTAGGTTGATTACCTTGATTAACCTAGTTACCCTTGTTACCATTGTTACCCTTCCCCTTATTATTTTTCTTCAAATTTTGGGGATTGGTTGCACTCTGTTGTGAAAGAACTTGACCCTAAGGGGGCAGTAGCTGCGGGGATTGAGGATGCATGGGAGGCTTCAGTGTTAATGCTTGAGGGGCTGGAGTCTTTAGTTGTTCATAAGGAGGAGCAATGGTTTTGTAGATAGGTTGGGGCCCTGGAAACATGTTGCTAGAAAGAGGGGCATAAGTGTTAGAGGAACAGGTGCCCCCCTGTGGATGGCCATAACTTTGTTGAGTATATGGCGAGGGATGTGAAAAGGTTCCAATGATACCGTCGGCAATGTGAGATTCCCCCCGTGCATTGGAACCTCTAGGACGGGGAAGGTTTGGAATGATGATATAGACAAACCGGATTGCACATAAAATAGGTCATATCTCAGAGTGGTTTGGAGAGTTTTTTCCTCAGTTTGAGGAAAATGGGATGCAGCATCTTTTCCAATGGGTGCTAAAAGGCTCCTCAGAAACCAATATAGATAGAAACGGTCTTTGAAATGCAGGGCACGACATGTTCTCCTCCTTCTATGCCACTCTTGAACATGGTCGGAAAGGTGAGTGGCAGAGGACTGACGAAATGAGTTCAATATCTTTTTACCAGTGTTGTATCGGAGAGGTAGCTAGAAATATGAGAGGAACAATTTAGCAAGCATCACGAAAATGGAATGAAATGTGGCAAGCTAGTCTACATACCAATTTGTAGCGTCTCTAGTGAGCATGCGTTGGAACAGTCGAAAATGAATTAAGTCATCGGTAATGGAGTTGGATGAAGACCACATGTGGAAGGAGTGAACATGAAGTCATCGGTAATGGAGTTGGATTAACACCACATGAAGACATGCAAGTCAAAGAGATAAGCTATGAGAAAATTTTCTTTAGGTAGGTTGCGTTGGGATTATTAGGAAGGAAATGGCCTTTAGAATCCTCCAAAAAATATTCCCCCTTGCCTAAGTGCAAGGGTAGTTAGGGGTTGACATAGCTTCCATGATGTCCTCATCAAAATGGAAGATGAGCGGACGAGAGGAATATTGACTACATCATGTGGCGGCAGTACCTAGTGCATCAACCTAAGAAAGAAGGTTCACATATGCATCATATGAAATGGTAGATGATGAGATAGTAGATGAAGGATCTATGTATGTTGAGACCTACGATTCTATTGAAAGAGTTTTAATAGAGGAACGCGCAAAAAACTTAGAAAGGATTGCCCTATGCGGAACTCAAGGATGACGACAGGTAAAGGATACGGCCCGTTGTGTCCGTTATCTCAACATCTGGGGAAGGGATCATGATGGTGGGACCAGATTCCCCCTATTTTGGTTTACTATTGGTACAAAAATCCACAAGAAGAGGAGAAGGTGATCCATTATGAGTGGTCTCGTATTTACGAAGTGCCTTAAGGAAATTACAAGATTTGTTGAGATGAGGGCATCAATGGGAGTAGTCACCATGATGATCACATAGGGCAGAAGGGTGATTTTTGCATAACGTTCTAAGTTTCTTGGGTGGAACTAGTAAGTTAACATGGACTTTAGGGATATTTGACTCGGGGAACGTTTCATGAACCAAAGGTTTGAGATGAGGAAGCTCAAGACAATTATTGGCCGCGTGCCCCACAACTTTACACAAAGCGCATGGAGGTGACAACTTCGGGGCCTTGGGGACTAGAGGAGGTTGGGGAGCCTTGTCCTTAGGCTCTTTCATCTTAGCTCTTCCCCCTTGTCCAGATGCTTTTGCAATAGGAGTGGGTTTCTCTTGAGTTTGTGATGGAACTAAAGTAGTGGTAGGGGCCATAGGGACCAGTTGAACCAGGGTCAAAGCACGATAAGGTCTTAGCTGACTAGGAAGAATGCTTGCAGGGTGATCAATGTACCATACGGGGATCCCTAAAGTCATGTTAGGAAGGACCAAAAAAGCCATGATAGGGAAATAAAATATTGCAGGAGGGAGAAATTATAAAGGTATATGGCCTGCAACGTAATGTCCTGGCAGAACAACTCCTAGATGGGTGAAACCCAGAGGAACAATTACTGGGGGAAGATAGGAGAGGCACCCGAAAATGGAGGAGGTCCTGGGGGATGGATGTGGATGGCTCGGCTGGGATGGTAACCGCATGGTGTAGAGGAGCTCGTTGTGGATTGTATGTACCACACTACTTGAGGACAACCCATGACGCTAAAAGATTTAGGCTCTAAGATGAGAGGGGGAGGACTAGGGAAAGAACCGAACAATGAGGAATCTTTATAGACTCTGGGTGAAAGACCAGCGAAAGGAGTTGAAGACTTCTTATCTAACAGTGATGAGATAATGGACTCAGGGGATGTCACGAATCCCAGCTCGTAGTAAGTCAACTGATCTGTGGTAATGATCTTCCCTTCATGGGGGAAGCACATCTTGTGGAAAACTGTAGATGTGACAGCTGGCATGGCATATGTGTAACTACCACCCAAGAGAATGTTGTAATCTAAAGGGGCATCAATAACCTCAATATCTACATGGAGAGTCTTGCTCGCAAGGGTCACTGGTTAGTTACAATACATGCTAAGAGTCTAGGAGGAGTGTTTGTCCCAAGCATGGTAGCAGACATCACACAGGTGGATGCACCATCGTCAGTAATGCATCGGGAGATGATGACCTTACGGACTCAGACTAGTACCTAGAAAGCAATGGAGCAAGACAATGGGGGATGTTCTGATGTATCAACTAGGAAGACAATCAAACGATCATCAGAAGGATCCACTACACCCAAAGAAGTTATCAGAGCTTTCTTTTGAGATGGGCATGACTGGAGTACATCCAATATCAAAATGGCGGCATGTGATTGCGCCAAGTCATCTACTATATTGTATGAATGGGTAACCCGGTTAGAAGACGTGTTATGGCATAATGGTCCCTTTGGGATCTTGGGAATTATCTCAGCTTTAGGTTGAGGGATCTATAATGGAACATTTGATGTCATAAGAGGCTCAGTAGAATCTTTGGCTTTGGAATCAGTGGTGCAAAAAGTTGATGGCTTATCATATTGATGCGATCAGCTTTGCAAGTTGATATCAGAGGGATTAACCTCATTAGAGCTCATCATAAAGATCTGGTAGTCACCTAGACCAGAAGGTTGGGGAGGGTGGGCTGCTTGATCTGGGTGAGGTTGAGAAGAAACAAACCCTTATTAAGGGAAACCATTTGTAAGCATTATCGGTTGAGATGGTGTAGGATTATGAGGAAATTGTTGGCCTCTAGAAGCTGCTTGAGCTTCCCACATTTGGTGCATCTGGGGTAAGGTAGCACACTTATGTGTATAATGGCCATCAACACAACAACATGCACAAGGCTTGTTCATATGAATAGCCTTGTTTTGCTTCAGTTAGCTTCCCTATTGCTAGTTGTTGGTGTTAGGCTGGTTCCCCTAAGATTCACTAGGTTGATTACCTTGATTACCCTGGCTACCCTTGTTACCATTATTACCCTTCCCCTTATTATTTTTCTTCAAATTTTGGGGATTGTTTGCACTCTGTTGTGCAAACACCTGACCCTAAGGGGGTAGTAGCTACGGGGGTTGAGGATGCATGGGAGGCTACAGTGTTAATGCTTGAGGGGCTATAGTGCTCGATTATTCATAAGGAAGAGCAATGGTTTGGTAGATAGATTGGGGCCCTAAAAACATGTTGCTAGCAAGAGGGGCATAAGTGTTGGAGAAACTAGTGCCCCCCTGGGGATGGCCATAACTTTGTTTAGTATATGTGGAAGGATGCAAAAGGGTTCCAACGATACCGTCGACAATGTGAGATTCGCTCGGTGCATTGGAACCTCTAGGATGGGGAAGGTTTGGAATGACGGTATAGACATAACCAAATTGCACATAATTCAGGTCATATCTTAGAGCGGTTTGGAGAGCTTCTTCCTCAGTCTGAGGAAAATGGGACGCGACATCTTTTCCAATGGGTGCTAAAAGGCTCCTAAGAGACCAATCTAGATAGACATGGCCTTCGAAGTGTGCAGCATGACATGTGCTCCTCCTTCTATGCCACTCTTGAACATGGTCGGAAAGGTGAGTGGTAGAAGACTCATGAAATGAGGTCAATATCTTTTTATGAGTGTTGTATCGAAGAGGTAGCTAGAAATATGAGAGGAACAATTTAGCAAGCATCACGAAAATGGAATGACATGTGGCGGGCTAGTCACATACCATTTTGTAGCATCTCTAGTGAGCGTGCATTGGAACAGCCAAAAACGAATGAAGTCATCGGTAATGGAGTTGGATGAACACCACATTTGGAAGGAGCGAACATGATCGGTAGGATCCTCTCCAGAATTACCCTCAAACTTTGGGATATTTGAGGGAAGCTTAGTTGGCATAGCATGCCAACTAGCATTGTGGTGTATTGGGTTTTTTATCAATTGGCTAAAATCCAGGAGACTTAAGCCAACCATAAAAGGAAGTATTAGAGTTTTCTGAACAATTCATGAGATTGCTCATCTAGATGTGATCACTAGGGTAGAACTGGAGCCAACACTAGGTTGGATTCCTACACCTGATGTTGATCCAAGCATGGTGAAAATATGTGGTGAAGGAGGCTCGGAGAAGAGTCGGTATGGGGACTCAGAGGGCTATGAACTCGAACCCAGTGGGGAGGAGTAATATGCCCGAGGGGATAAATTCCAATTTGATGAGTAAATCAGAGTAGATCAAGGCCTAAGTAGGATGAGATAGAGGTCAAATAACCCAACGCACAGCTCTCGACAAAACCCAGAAACAGATCTGATAAAAGACCGGAAACCCTAAAATCACAAACTACTAACCTATTTTTAGGGGAGATCGCAGTTTTTGGGGTGAAATGTGCAATATAGACTCGAGATGGCACTTTTTGGGCTAAAAAGTGTGATTTCTGATCCTTGATTCCTGGTCGGAAAATCCCAGAAAAAACTACCGTCTCTGTCGTAGATCGTTCATGTGACTTGCAAAAAAGACTAGAAAACTTGCAGAAGTTAGAAATTTGACATATCTAGGGTTAGAAGCTAGTAAATAACATTAAGAGTCTGAACAAATACGAAACCCTAACCTGAAAACTGAAGGTCACCCAAGTTTCTGGATCTGAAGTAAAAAACTAATGGAGTTGCCAATTTTGTTGTAGTGTTTTCATCTCAAATATGTATGAAAAGAACCCACTTAAGACTGCAGATGACAAACAATTTGAACAATATAAATGGCTACTAAACCTTGTAGATTTGCAGCAAATGATAGAAACAAAACCTAGCAAAGTCTTGATCTATGACACAATCATAGTTAAACAACAAAAAGAAATAGTAATAACTCCAATCATCCAATGGAAACCAGATATACAAAGAATATACTTTATTATAACACCTGTGAAGGGAACAAATAAATTTTACCATACCACGTCTATGGGATGGGTTCTTGTCTATCCTAAAACGTCTTCAACTTGTGTAGAGTCTCTCTCATCTATAATGTGAAAACCCAACAAATAAAATGTTTGAGCTTAATGGGAACTCAAATGGGAGAGAAATGGTGTGCGACAATGAAAATAATAAGAGTTACAGTAGTAAGTGCAAAAACGAAAATAATTGAAAGTGAATAATTAATGGAAAACCCCTATATTTATAACAAAATATTGAGTTATCCTCGAATAATGAGCAATAATAAAATCTTATTAACCCCATTCTTGGAATAACCACTTGGAATATTTTATTATATTTGGTTAAGGGCGAAAACGTATTTAAACTTTTATCTAGAAATAATAAATAAATAAATGATTTACTTATCATCTCAAGAAATTGGTTAAGGAATAATAAAGAAATAACAACTGATTTAATTATTCCTAAGGGATTTCGTTAAATTTGACAAGGAATAATAATTAATTAATGATTACTTAATTATTCCTAGAGAAAAATAAGATAATTAAAAAATTATCTTTTGATTTTCCATAATTGGGTCAAATATGACAAGGAATAATAATTGAACAATGGCTTAATAAA
The DNA here is from genome assembly GCA_000404065.3 of Pinus taeda. NCBI lineage: Eukaryota > Viridiplantae > Streptophyta > Pinopsida > Pinales > Pinaceae > Pinus > Pinus taeda. The sequence continues at coordinate 13,735 of APFE031160417.1, forward strand.
TTATTCCTAGAAGAAAATAAAATAAATAGTGATTTATTTAATTATTCTTCATGGGTTTAATTATAAATTACTTAACAAAGGTGGTTTATTAAGTAATTTCTCACAATGAAAGCAATTTTACTATGATAAAATTTACTTTACATAGTGTACTTTGATCCATCTAGTAAATTAGGCTAGATGATCAATTTTTGGTGATAACACTTTCATCAAAGGGGACCGAGTTAAACAAGAAGAGAGGGCTGAATATTTTTTCTTTAGCAAGTCAATTTGAGGACCATTGAGGATAGAACCAATAGCCATAGGCATAGATTGCATCAAAACACTCTACTGACATTGTTGAGTCATGGATCAGGTCAACAATGGTCTGATCCACCGTTCCACCTTCCGGGAGGCACCTCACCACGAAAGGGAGTATTCAAATCACTAGAGAAAGGAGGTCGGAAAAAAATCACGCAGACCCATCGAATCAATAACATGGGACTATACCACTGACAGGAGGGAATTCGACGCACTCATAACCAAATAGTTACATTGTTGATCTGAAGGATGATGTTTCTCAGGAGCAGTCGAGGTCGCGACGAGGGTAATTTTGTTTGTTAAAATTAACACCAAGCCATCTAATGAGTATAGGTGTTAGATTGGTTTCAGCCTCTGATTTGTTTCAATGGAAGGAAAAAGGGAGTATGAGTGTTGCATGCTGATTAGTTTATATAGCCTGAGCATTGGTCACATTGCCAAAACACTATCACAACAATTTTCTGAGTAGAGAAAGGAGTTGAGCATCCCCATATCTGTTCCAGGTGAAAGGAAGTGGACATAGCCTGGGCATTGCACTGTCACCATAACCCTCTAAGCGTAGGAAGGAGCCGAGCAAGTTTCATAGGCTTCGGTTGTGGCATTGACCATCGATTCATTATGGAAGCCAAAGTTGTCATCACTCTTAATAGCAGAGACAAGATTATTTTTACCATAGTGTCGGTCAAGGAGCCAACCGTGGTCCACTTCAGGTGCACGCCAAAGTATTTGTTTTATTACATTAGATAAATTGATCTCGCTACATCAAGATCACTCACACATTACTCATAGAGACAAAGACACCGTGTTTTTTTAGAATTGAGTAAATTATATTTCATCAAAAGATTTCGTGGTGGGTCACCATAATTAAATAAAGTAATGCTATGTCTTTTTCGTTATAAAGTATGTTGCATTATGTGATTGGATTGGTGTAGAGGTTTATCATTGTCGAATATAGTCTTATGCCTATACATTTGAAACCTCTAACATCAAATTCAATGTCACACATGATCCATTGATCACTCGCAAGGGCATAACTATTGGGTCCACAGACTCTTGATTAGCGTATGAAGATCTAAGTCTTTACCTGAAAAATGATTCTCTTTCCATCTAGACCAATTTTCTGCTCAAACATCTCAGTGTGGAAGCATGAAACATGGCAGGATATGGACTAGACAATGTTTATAGTTTTGAAAATTTTGATTGGTTTTAGCATTTGACAAGGGGTTTGTCAAATTTTGGAGTTTGACGATAGAAAGGAGATTTTGTGTTAAAAAAAAAGGGGAATAGGAAAGGAAGCAGGTGGTACAATCATCTTACTATTACCAATCAAGTTTGTATTTGCCTTATCTTGGGGTGAAATCCATTGAAGAATTAGTGTATTCATGCTTTGGTATGAGGGGAGATGGGACCTTCCCCAGAAAACACTCATAAAATTTTGGATAAAATTCTACATAAAATAAAAGAAGCATGGGGCCTTTTCTTAGCAATACCACTTTAGAATAGAATAGCAAGTGTTTCTCAAAAATGGTCTATTCCATTATGAAACAAAAATGCCCATGGGAAGTGGAGGAAGGACAAGGAAGAGGAGCTAAGTTCTTCGCACTTGGATCTGAATTGCAATGAACAAAGTCAACCATAGACCTTCAGAAATTGGAGGAATTAGACACATGGCTATTAGAGGTGGGGCAACCAGATTGGAGGAAACTCAGTTCAAATCCCAAGCCATCTATGCTTGCATTAATACAACCCAAACTCTCAGAGCATCCTTGTGAAGAGGTTAAGCTCACAATTGCTTCTTGTCTCAACAAGATCATAGCTTTAACATCCCGAGTATTGTCTTACAATAATGATCTTATTAGGGAGATATTGTAGTTGACAATGGAAGGCCTTAAAGGGTTGAATAGCATCATGCTTCCTACCTTTTAGAACCGATGTAGAAATTTTAATAGTCATGGCAGAATTCAACTTTGGCACATTCATACTGAATTTGGAATGTGATGAGTTGATCTTTTAGTTGCTCCATAACTTTTACACCAGTATGAAGTCAACTCACTCAGACCATGTCAAAACAAGCATGCAAAAGATTATGTCTCTATTATTAGAAGGCCATGCTCACATATTTACATTTTTAAAAACTAAAAATATTTACATTTTTCACTTTAATCATAAGAAAGATTGTTTTTAAAAATATTTACATTTTTCACTCTAATAATAACAAAGATTTCATTTTTTTTTCCACCCAAGAAAAATAACTATGCCCCTTTGCGCATGAAGAAATCCAAGAAGAAGAATAACTCGTCCACCTTGCTGTGTGAATAAATCTTAGTTATATCGGTAAACAGGGCAAAAAAATCTTAGTTACATCAGTAAACAGGGCAAATAAATCTGAGTAGTTACATCAGTAAACAGGGCAAAGAAATATATGAGTGGGGGTCGGGTACTGACATACAAGGTCTTACGGTGGCCCGCTTAGGGATGGAAACCAATAGATCCCATGCTATTGGGCCATTAATGCTTACCCCCATCTTCTATAATGTGAATTTTTGGAGGGCGATGTGACATTGCTATGGATGTTCATACATCCATAACATTGATATTCCGGCAACGGCGTAGTTTCTGATAAAGCTCCGACGTCCGCACCTTTTCGCCATTCCCGACCTACTTTCTATCCAATCTCATCCTGTCCTGTGTACGTCTAACACCGGCAGCTGTAAACAAACTCAACCAATGCACCTGTAAGCGGTAAATTTAAAAAATTTCAACCTGGAGTTTACCGCTCAAAATTTCAAAATTTAAAATCTGCAACGGGCGGTTTCAATTTTTCTATTTCTCCGCCCCCATTTGAATTTTTATATTAATTCCGCGACCAAAGCGAGTGGAGCTTTCCATGGAACCGGAAGGGTCTTTCATCCTGGAATTCAAACGGATTACAATGACAGCATGTTCCTTCATCAAGGGGTCTTTCACGCGCTATGTGATAATGGCCAATGCTGCAGGTGAAATTATCATTTCTATCAATTACAGGTTGTTATCAAACATAACCTCCCACTACCTGCCAATGATTACCCACTGTTAAATTATTTTGAGAAAATATTCCCGTGGAATCACAAAGGCAATCTTAAGGTAGATACTAGAATGGAGGATCCAGATTATTGAAGGATAAGTTAATGGAATGGGTTCACGAAGTTGTAGCTTATGTTTGTTGAACATATAACCTAAAGATAGCAAGAAATATATGAAGCGAACGGCCAAACTTGGGAGCAAGAAACTTTGTTGAAGAAATAAAAAACTGCAATCCTGGCATATTTCAGAAGAGCGAAGAGGAAGGACGCGGAAGAAACTAAAAGACAGTGAGTGAATTAGACAAGAATTTTGTCCAGTTGATACATATCCATTTTACATAAGGAACATGGGGTCTCCATGACCGATGGTGGAAGTGAGACAAAGGCAGTGGTTTGGTTTCTATTTGGTTTATGGATTTGTGCATAAGTTCAATAAAACTTCACTTCACGGTGAAGAAAAGAAAATGGAGAGTAATTATGGAGTCAACAACAAGTATTCTTTATTAATATAGGTATGATCTAATTAATATACAGGTCTACCAGTGGGGCTCTCTAACCCAAACAAATGTGGCCAACATTTTTCTGATAAAATGGTCTCACCTTGGTCACAACACATCTAGCTATGTCTATGCATTTCTTGCCTTCATTAAACCACGAACTCCAACTTCACCTCAAATTCTACATTTTCCATTAATGCAATTATCTCACATGTATTGCTATCACATGCTAATCTAAAGTTGTCTCATGCGTTGGGCATGCAATCACTACCACACCAAATAATTTCATACTCACCTAACTTATATGAGTCTTGTGCCAACAAACTCCAACCATAATTCCCCCCAAACCCGTTGTCACACCAACAACCCAAATGCAACACCTAATCCAATGCATCTCACCTAGTTAAGCAATTAATTCATGACAAGATAAGTAGAACCACCATAAGTCGTTACGCTCATGGTTATCCCTTTACTCATGGTTGAAGTTTCCTGAGTTAGAATCTCTTGTACACCATCCAATTGATTATGCTCGAGTTGCAAAGAAAATTGGAAATGAGATCGATTTAAATCTAGTTGATATTGAGGGTCTTTTACCTTTGGTAATCATTATGGTTGTTTTTGTCACTGCATCTACCACTAGTGGTAAGCCTATATCAGAAGAAAACTTGCCAAATACTTTAGATGCATGTGATAGAGAACTTGCAGTTGATGCAACAAAAAAGAAGGTTTTGGATTTGGTTGAGAGTAGGATGGGACACATTGCCCCCAATTTATCTGCTATTGCAGGGAGTCTGGTTGCAACGAAATTGATGGGTACTGCAAAGGGTCTCTGTTCACTAGCTAAAATGTCAGCTTGTAATGTGAAGCTTCTAGGTGCAAAGAAAAAGAATTTGGCAGGATTTTCAACAGCGACTTCACAGTTTCATGTTTGATACCTTGAACAAACAGATATTTTCCAGAGCATGACACCTGCTTTGAGAATGCGTGCATGTCGATTGTTATTTTCTAATTTTTTTTCCATGAAATAGTTGAACCAGAGACTTTGCATTTCCAGTTTCTTTAAACTTAACAGTTCATGTATATAAATTGTGGGCTGCAATGATAAGATATATGACACCTGAAATTGGATCTAAACTTTGTAGCCAGATACTCCCAATAGGCATCTCCTAGAAAATCACCTTAACAAGTGACAAACTCCTTTTGTTCATTGAATTTAAGGCAAAGTGGCAACTTCTTAGGATCAAAGTCCTCTACTTGATTTGGAACAAAAGAAATGAAACACTTCGTAGCAAAGCACAAACTGAACAATTATTTTATTGCTATGTCCGTACCCTGTTCTGTGTAAATATTCACTTGCAAAACATTATCCAAGTCCAAAAGGTTGAAATGAAAGTGGCAGACTTGTGCAACAAGGAGCCCCCTAATCACGATGTTTGTGCAACAAGGAGCCCCCTAATCACTATGTTTCCGCCTTAGCCCCCTAATCACTCTGTTTTCCCCTTAGCTTATTCTCGGCAATCCCAATGCTTAGAATCAAGGCACAAACATTGGGTTTGCTGGCCTGTTCAACAAAGAAGGATATGGGAAGAATGGCATCACAGTTAGCCTCCCCTGCTTCAACAACACACTGAAAAGTTCCTTCAACTAGTTCTCACTTTTTTTGAAGCCAAGAAGCTATCCTTTAATTGAAATGATTTCTTTTTCAATTTTGGAATGTTGAAGCATAGAAAAAAAGAGATGCACAACAAAAAAGGAAAGCACAACATTAATTTACAGTGGTAATATTATGATTGAAATCTTTAATTTGACCTAGAAACTAACTAAAAAATACACCACTAATTTTCTTGAATGATGAGAGAATAATTACCCGCAACTAAATTTCACCCATGACTTCGATTATGCATTACCCTAGACTTATTAAACCTAAATCCTTATAAAATTTTGATAACTTGAATTTATTTACCAATCAAAATTTTGTATACCCTATTGACACTAAGTCTTGATCTCTATCGGATCATAGTAGAACTTTACAAATTGACCAAAATAATATAAAATACTAAGCTTTACTTTGATTACTATAAAATAGGACACTAACACATCAAACAAATTATATGCTTTGGAAGATGAAATTTGAAGCATATCTTTTAACTCTTTATGTGAATATTTTGTCTCTCATTTGAATATGGTATGTAGGATGAATTTAATGAGGAAGATAGGAATATAATATTAAAAGGACTATCATATCATGATGTCGCTAAAGTGAGACATTATGTGACTACAAAAGAAATCATGGACAGGCAAGCTACATAGTTTTTATGGAAGAGAAAGGGTTCATGATTTATAAATTTTTGGAAAACCCCATTGCATTATTGAAGAGAAAGAGAATGATAAAAAGGACTCCACATTCATAGTAGTAGAGGATCCAATTTTAGCTCAAGAAGATAGTGAGAGTAGCCATAAGAGTAATGGCATGAAAATCATTGATCTAAAGATACAACATGAGGAAGTCATCAAGGCAAATGATAATTTTTGAAATCAGCTGCAAGGTGGGAAAACCTATTGGGTTGATGAGAAGGGGCGTTTAAGTCAAAGAGACATCCCTAGGATCCACCTTGTTACCAAGCACTATCTTATTGTTTTTGTTTAGATAGTCAAAGGCAATATGTAAATTCATCACCAATGAGAGGACTAAGTTAAGGCATAGAAAATCCTTCTTTGTAAATCATGTCACATCGACAGGCTTGGATGAAATCATTGAACATCCTACTACAAATTGTCGTATTTCTCATCTTCATCCTATTGAGATGGAGAAGCCAACGTGATACTTAGTAGATGCCTGATTGTGTTTCCAATCCCATAGGTAAGGCAAAAATTTGGCAAATCCTTAAACACTTATTAAAGCTTTCGACACAACCTTGATACTCGCACAAGTCTTTGCACTTTGAATTTGCACACTTTATGGACACATGAGAAAATGACCTGCATGCGACAACAAGGAAATACAATGTAAAACTTGAAATGATTCCCCTACAAGATAACATGCATTAAAACTAAAGCAAGCATTCAATAAAGCCAAGCAAACAACACTCACACAAAGTGAAAAGCAAAAAGTGACAGAAAAGAAGCAAAGGACATGAAAAGCAGACTTTCCTAGAAAAGTTGCAATGAGTGTGCCGAAGGTTCCTAAATGCATTGGGAATGTCATAGCTCCAAGATTGAAGTGAAGAATGAGCTCTGAAGCGTCGAATAAATACTTTTGACAAGATCAAGGCTTATGACATGTATGCCACAATTCTAGGAAAAAGTGACACTTGGCAAGAGGTTTCTAAAAAGGCTTTTGCATGTAACCACCAGTTGCTAAAAATAGATCCCTAAAATCTAGGGATGTTTTTTTCTTTTTCCTTTCACTTTTTGAGGAAAAAGCTACCCATGCATGCAAGGCAATATTGCACAGTCCTGGAGGGGACCAGTCAACTCGTGAGCACATGCAACAAACAACAATCCTTGGGATGAATTCTACGTAGTTTCTAGGCTGAGTGGATCTAGCTTCCCCTTAAGCTCTACGCAATTTCTGGACTAAAGCCAATGCTGCCAGCCAGAACTATGCAAATTCTGAGAGCAAGCCCAATGATGGGCTACTTTGTGCAATTTTCTTGGGGAAGGCGGTCGCATGCTCTGCGCAATTTTCATGGGGAAGGTGGTCATATGCTCTGCGCAATTTTAGAGAGTAGCTAGTTTCCACGATGCACTGTGCAATTCCAGAGAGCAAGGTTGGTTTCCCTCCAGTTCTGCACAATTCTCCATATTAGCACAAGAACCAGTCGAAGACCAAGTCATGAGAAGTCATTTTGCGGGAGAAAGGAAAACAAGTTAGCGAACACAAGATGATAAGCCAAAGAAACTCGACTGAAAGCATAAGTACTTGGGTAGTGCAAGACATGTTGCTAAGGATGGTTGGTAGGGATGCTCCAAAATGAAGCCAAGGAAAAATTTTGGAGGATGGTTGTAGCTGCTACAACATAGAGGGAACATCACGGGATCAAGAAGAACTAGAGAAGGACTCTAGGAAAGAACCTTAAATATAACAACCTAGTTCAAGTGCCACGAGCCATTCACATTCCTTATTCAAGATGGAAGTGAAGGGCATCAAGACATATCAAGGTGAGATTGATGCCTTTGAAATTAAATCACCACTTGGAGTAGTTAGAAGTTTGTTTTGGTGTCCATCACATAGAGGAAGATGAAGTTAGAAGTTTCTTCCCCATTTAAGGTATGAGGGATATTTGTAATTGTTCAGTGGTTAATATGGAGTTTGACATGTGACATTTATATTTATTTTCATATATATAGAGAGATGATTTCTACTTCCGAATATGCGTGAGCATGTATTAACATTTTAATGTGAAAATTGTTAATCATAAATAAAATATTTGAATGCCAACATTCTATATATAAAATAACATAAAAATTCTTATAATTAAAACATTTTATCAACATAAATTCTCCATATCTACCAAGAGTTAAGAGGAATAAAATCTCGAGATGTGAACTTTTTTTCATGTTTTGCACATAAAAAGAGGTTTGCATATTGAGAGAATTGATCAATGCTTACTAGATCCAGAGTTAAGATGGATTTATGGTATTGAATCATGGTATTATAAAGATTCCCATTGATAACTTAAAAATCTCCATATTATAATGAGGGTCAATTGAAAAATATTCATATTAAAATAAGGATGATTCTCAATGATAAAAAAATATTAATAATAAAAATAATTGAATGTATTCCAACCACTTCATCAAGTATCACATCAAATCATTGGTGGGTACTCTTGCACATGATGTATTGCTCACCATGCACACGAACAATGATGTGTTGTGGGTACCCTGTACCAAAAATTATACATTTAACTGATACCCTGAAAACAACGTCGTCTTTTTTCCAAGAACGTCATCCTCTCATGTATCCATAAAGTGTGCAAATTTGAAGTGCAAAGACTTGTGCCAAAATCAGTGTTGCGTTGAAAGCTTCCAAAAGTGCTTGCGAATTTGTCCAAATTCTAGCCTTACCTATGGCATTGGAAACATGATTGGGCATCTACTAAGTGTCGTCCTGACTTTTCCATCTGAAGATGGACAAAGATGATAAATATGACACTTTGTAGTAGGATGTTCAGTGATTCCATCCAAGTTTGTTGGTGTTACAAGATTTGCAAAGGAGGATTTTCTATGCCTTCCCAACTTATTCCTCTCATGATTGATGGATTTGCGTATTGCCTTTCACTGTCCTAGGGATGTCCCTTTGACTTACACTCCCATTCTCATCAACCCAATCTAACCTATTTTATACTACCTTGGTCTCAAAGGAGTGAGTTGTTTTATTAATATTCTTTTAAATCTCATGTCTCAACTTCATGTTTATCATGGAAGAAATTGCACATCTATTTCATATTAAATTATAAAAAACAAAAAATCATAATAAAACAACAGAGTCGTCTAACGAGGCAGAGGAACTGCCCGGATGACCAAAAGTGGTCAGAATCTTAGCAAAACAATTTCAAAAAATCTTGTAGAGGTAGTGTTTGAATCATGTTTTTGATTGTGGAAATGGATTTAGCACCATCAAAAACGTCTAGGACACCTAAAATTTTGAAGTTTAACAACTATAACTTGGATTTACAAAAATCCTTGCTGGATTTTCTCTAAATATGATCGGAATTTCCTTAACTTCCCTGGCAACTCCTCCGCCTCGTTAGACTATGCCTAAAACAACTTTTTCACGCCAATATTTTATAAAATTAACTCTTAAATGATAAACAATAATGTTTTTTTATTAAATAAATATATATTTTTAATACAAATACATTGTAACATTAATTTCATAAACCATAAGACAAATAAACATGTTTGCTAATGATTTCAAATTGAATTTGTTTTTTGGGGTATTTTTATATTTTTAATAAATCTAAGATTAAAGTAAAATGTTATGAATAATTTTTTTTAAATTAAATTATGAATAGTTATATATTTTTTTAAAATTTATAGAAAATACTACATTTCTATGATTTTTATTGTAAAAAAAAAAATTCTTATGAGTTTTAAAGTGAAATAGAGTATTGTTCATTTCTAAAAACTATTTTGAAAGAGCTTGTTGCTTTTGTGACACTAAAAAGATTTAAAATGAAAAACAAATTCTCACCAAAAAAAGATTGAAGATAAATAAACATATTCTCTTCAAATCTCCTAAGTATATAGAGGTTATATCTCATTTTCAAAAGATTGGTCACATGGCCAATCCTCCTAACCTTTTAAGTGAACAAAATTATGGGAATTTTGAAACACTACCCTTAATATTTTTGTAACATAAAAATAAAATTCTAAAAATTCTAATTTAACATTTAATCTAATAAACCAAATTGATTTCCAAAAGAAAATATAATAATTGAAATAATTTCCTTAGTGCACGAGTTTGACCTCAATGGATATTAATCATCATAATCAAATATTAAATTTTTCTACTACCAAATTCATAAGTGAGACTCCCTTGTATTTAGGAAAAGGGATCCCCTCCACACAAGAATTTTATTGGTAAAGTTTATGGAGAATTTAAACAACATAAAAATAAAATTCTAAAAAATTCTAGTTGAACATTTAATCTAATAAACCAAATTGATTTCCAAAAGAAAATCTAATAATTGAAATAATTTCCTTAGTGCACGAGTTTGACCTCAATGGATATTAATCATCATAATCAAACATTAAATTTTTCTACTACCAAATTCATGAGTGAGACTCTCTTGCTTTTAGGAAAAAGGATCCCCTCCACACAAGAATTTTATTGGTGAAGTTTATGGAGAATTTAAACAACTAATCTTCTATAGAGAAACACATATTCTTACAGATAGAGCTTTCTCAAATACTTTTTTACTTAAAAGCTCACTCGATAAGTTTTACATAATAATTAAATATAGAAAAACTTATTATTTTATTATAAATTCTATCTTTTTACTATTAAAATAAAAAAATATTTATATAATATTGTTTAATTAAAAATATTTATATAATATTGTTTCAAAAATTAGATATATAACCTCCTCGTAACACTAACTAAACATTAAACTTTCCATATAACGTCTTACTAACCCCATTAAGTTTTCCATAGGAAAATTGTGAAATTCCCTCTCCTCCGTAAGGAAAACCATAAAAGCTTCCATTTCGTTGGCCACTAAAATGTCAAATATGAATAATCTCCAATTGTATATTACATGAGGAAATAGTTACTTCTTAATAATAAAATAATTGAATTGTTATAGTCAAATATGAATAATCTCCAATTGTATATTACATGAGGAAATAGTTACTTCTTAATAATAAAATAATTGAATTGTTATAGTCAAATATGAATAATCTCCAATTGTATATTACATGAGGAAATAGTTACTTCTTAATAATAAAATAATTGAATT
>APFE031160419.1:0-22981 GCA_000404065.3 Pinus taeda
GCAGCTTGTCACTTCGTGCTCATTAAACAATCGAAGGAGACTAGAGTCATCTTTTCTTCCTTTTCTCGACTCTTTAAAAATGAAAAGGTCAAGTTCAGTGTCTTAAAATTTATTGGACCACGATAACACATTACCTGGTTAGATTTTTTGGGCGTTAGCTTGAGTAGGATTTCGTTTTGCTATGGAAACTTTTCCAGGGTTCACCAACCCAAGTTCCCCTCCTGACGGGAACCCTAGTCATTCCCCGTCTCAAGGGAATGCTGGTGCTCTTTATATGGCGACATTATCCCTCCCGGGGTTAACTGTCGGGTTGCCTGTTTGGTTGTTTTCAAACTCTTTGATCCCTACTGTGTCGTCTGATACTTCATCAGTCCCTCCACCTGCACAACATAAGGTTGAACCTAAGGTGGACCCCTCCCCTTCTACGCCTACTTCTACGTCTCCTTCTTGTACTTCGCCTGGTGAAAGTCTCGATTTGAGTAACCGGGTGGCTAAGAAAAAGAAGATGAAGACTAAGAAGAAGAAGTCTCCCAAGGGAGAGGCTCCAAACACAATAGCGACTACAAGCACAACTATTGCTCCATCACGGACACCAGAAGTCGGACTCCTTCCCACTCCTTCGCGGAAGGTTAAGTTTCCTTGTCGATTATGCAAGGAGAACCATCTTCTTCGTGATTATCTTGGTATTCCCAGGGTCTTAGAAGTATAGTCCCACGATCCGGCCCGTCCATCATCGTCCACTGAAGCTCACGGCGATGCTACCTCCATAGTTGATCATGACAAAGGAAAAGGGACGATTCGATTCCCCTGCAGACTTTGTGAAGGCAATCATCCCCTTCACCTTTGTCCACTCATGGATGAAGCCTCCACTGTGTTGGAAAGTCTCGCGGTTCCCTCACGCCAACTCCCCGCTGGATATCAGCGTCTTTCTGCAGCTGCAGATCGTCCTCCTGCTGACCACAAGATTGGTTTAGCCACCTCTCTTGTTCATCCTCCTCTTCCTAAACCTGGCTCTACCCAGCCTGTTCCCGACCAACCATTGGTCAGTGAGCGTGTCGACTCGAGTTCACCACCCGTCGACCACCCTGTTCTGGAAGAGCGTCATGAACATGTTCTTCTCATTTCCTCAGATTCTCCTGCGTCCGAAAACGACCCTCTTATCCCAGCTGACTCAGAAGGTCTTTCTTCGGTTCCTTTAGCGCATGAGGGAAATCATATGATTCCCCCACCAATTAGTTCATTCGTTTCCTTCGACTGGCGTCACCTGACTGCTTTCCACCTTCCATCCCATGTGCCTTTCCAGATTACAGTACTTGCCTGTGATAAGGCAGTACCTGGCACTGTTCTGGATGAAGGTGCGTCAGTCAGTCTTATGTCGTACACTACTTGGCAAGCTCTAGGTTCCCCGCCGCTCAGGCCCGTCACGCAGAATCTGTTGGCTTTCGACGGAGGAACCTGTCCATCTATAGGAATCCTCCCAAAGTTTCCTATTACTTTGGGAGGTAAAACCGTCTATATAGACGTCTTGGTTACCCAAGGAGCTTTAGGCTTCAGTCTTCTCCTTGGTCGTGACTATGTTTACACTATGGGGGCCCTTGTCTCTTCACTTTTCCGTGTGGTTTGCTTTCCACACGATGGAAGGATTGTGACTATCGATCAATTGTCATTCGTTAGTACCCCGATGCCTCCTACGCAGTTGTCACCCCCTCCTGGTTCTCAACCACCAGTTGTATCTGCCCCACCGCAGGTCAACTATGTGGCTACCTCTCCCATGCTTGTATCCAGCAATGCCGCCATCGTGCATAGTGTTCTGGGGGCATTAGGTCCCGACTTCCAAGACATTGAACTCCTATCGGGGGTGCCACTCTTGGAAGCCCCGACATCCTGTTCATTATGATGAAGTTTGGATCGAGGATAGTTTTTTCCTGTATCAACCTCGTTAAAAAATGAAACAGGCCACCATGAGGATAGTTTGTTCCTGTTTCCACCTCGTTCAAAAATGAAATAGAGTATCCGAGGATAGTTTTGATCTTGTGGCAACCTCGTTAAAAAATGAAACATGATTGGTCGGAGCATAGTTCATTCTCCTATGTCAAGCTCCTTTAAAAATGAAATTTGGTCCAGTCAAGCATGAACAGCCCTGTTTGTGCCTCAGACTTTGATTCACTCTAATGGGTTTCGATCGTTGGCCGAGGGAGAGACCGTTGAATACACAGTCGAGCATAGTTCCTGATCTTGTGTCAAGCTCGTTCACCAATGAAACAAGTATCGAGGATAGTTTTGCTAATGTCTCAACCTCGTTAAAATAATGAAACGACTTCTATACGAGGATAGTTCATAACCATTATGTCAACCTCGTTAAAACAATGAAAGATGAGTTCGTGCATTTCGAGCGCCCAACCATTCTGTCAAGCTTCAACCCATTTTCAATGGATTGAAGCTTGGGGGGCATGTACCTCAGATTGAGACACGATGCTGGGGGGCATGCCTGTTTGATTTCCCATAAAGAATAGTTTGCATACGTGATGTTCATGTGTGTTTTCAAGATTTCATAAAAATAAAATACTTGCGTGTGAATATATTCCACAATGGGTCGTTTGTTATGCAGTAGATACATTGGATTACATATGTGTCGAACAGTCGCATAGCATATAACAAGCATCATCATATGTAAAAGATCCATCTAGGAATAAACATAAGCATATAAAATAAAAATACATGGATCGTATGTTGTGCAACTGATACATTAGATCACACTTGTATTAGACATTTGCATAGCATATCAAAACATCATCATATGTAAAAAGATCCATCCAAAAAATCGATATGTATATATACATATATGTGTGTCAAAATATTCGCGCCCTGCGCGTTACAAAAAATAATACATGTCCAAAGTCTATAAAGCCGCTGATAGTGTACTCCTCAAAAATATGCAAAAAATGAAACCTAGGCATCTAAGCACGGTTATGCTCGTGATATCATGTCACTGCTCGCACCACACGTCTCAACAGACGATGAACACGAGTAGACACACCCACCGTCTGCCTCTGATAAGCTCTAGGTACATCTGCCAGTCTGCCATAGTCTGGGATACCTCGAGTTAGTGCCTTGAGGTTCTGCACGAGATCATCCCCACCCTCTATCTGAGGATCTACTGCAGGTTGTGCTCTGCGCACATTGTGGGGCAAGTCAGCTGGTCGCTCTGCGCCAACATCTGTATACATATATAGACGCCGTAAGAAATAGGCATGTATTAACAAAAAAAATTTAAAATACATAAAAAACATTAAAAAACAAAGAGTTCTTACCCAGCTCCTCATCCCAATCCTCTCCGTCAGGTAGAGGGAGATCGGGATCTCCGGTGAAATTCGTGCCCGCATAGGGCCAGTCCTCAATGACTATCATCTGGCGTCGGAGCCAAATAAAGAACTCGGGCTTCCAGGACATCTGTTGGCCCCCTCCTCCTCTGGGCATAAGCTCTGCCCATCGATGCAATCTCGGTTCCCTCAGCACTGGATCTACTACTATTCCTCCAGGTACCTGGAAGATCGGCAACCGCTCTAGAAAGAAGGTCACCATGATTGACCCATACCCAAACTGTTTGTTTCCATCCCGCTTACACTTAGTAAGCTGTCGTTTGATGTTGGTCGTCACCGCTGAGGCCCAATCAAACACTGTCGGATGGAGACACTCGGTGGCCAGCAGCAAATGATTCTTGCTGACCTCATGGGGTGCCTGTATCCCTGCTGCTCGGGTAATGGTAAACAAAATGACTTGTAGAACCAAGCTGGGCACCGTGTTGATATCTATCTTCCTGCTGTTTACTCCAAATTGTGCATCAGGACACACTCTTTCCTTCACCTCTTCGATCTTCTTCGCAGAAGGTCGACTGCCTGTCATAATAGGATGTGCACCTCGCCGTGATAAACCAGTGATAAAATAGACATCGGAAACATCCAACTCCAATGTCTGATCCTTAAGGCGAAACACCTGATCCTCTACATCCCAAGCATCTACTATGAAGCGTAGTAGCTCAGGTTGTGCGCGTAGGTATGAAGTATGGAAGAATTTTTTCAGTCCGCAGTCTCTTAATGCATTCATGCAGTCATCATCCTCCAAAGCCAGGGCATCAACTTCATTGTGCTCTCGTTCTTTCCATTCTACAACCATTTTTAGCGAAATCCTGCAACCAAAGGCAAATTTTCAATTGTTAGATAATTATTGAAACATAAATTGGAAGAATTTTGCAAATCTAACGGTCCAATTCGGTAAAAAATAGGATCGCGCGGTTGGCGCGACTATTTTTAAAACAGTCGCGTTAATGGCGAGAACCCTATGGGAAAAATTCGTCATTGGCGCGGTCCCGTGCTGGAAACCCGCGCCAATGGCGCGGTCCTAAAAATTTGCAAATCCCTTTGCAGGGAGCTAAAATATGGATAAAAACTTGAAAAAATGGAATGAAAACAAAGCTAGGGATGAGGCCTCTTACCTGTTGCAGACGGCGGCTCGAATGGTCTCCTGGATCGATCACAATCAGCAGCTGAACTTTGCACTGAAAACCCTCCAACAGTGAACTCACAAGGTAAAAAGTGAAAAGTAAATTTATTTTTTACTATTTTACTATTTATAACACTATTTTGACCTAAAAATACATTAGAAGTGATATTTTTGAGTATTTTTAGGATATTTTCATGTCGAAATGGATTTTACGCTGTTTCTTGAATGATGACAGGGTCTGGTGCAGTACAAACGAGCTTGTTTTTAACTTTTTCAAGCTTGGTAAAACATGAGAAAGTGTTACTTATGGTCTGCTTTCAGCTCTTTTCCTGACCTTTTAAAAAGGAAAAGATCGCCGAGTTATCCCTCTTGGCTCGTTAAACGGTTACTAAGGGGTGGTCGTTTTAAGTTCTTTTATCGACCGTTAAAATATAAAAAGGTTACCAGGTTTTTGTCGTTTCAAACTCGTTAATGGTTACGAAATGACGTGATTTTGATCCCTTTTCTACTTTTTCAGGTCGAAATCACTATTCATGAAAATTACTCCTCGATCGTAATGACCGGGCGGTTCTTTTGGGCATCATTTTATACTATTTCGGGCCCGAGAGACACAACTCTACGAAAAAGGCCCTCTGGAGTTTTCTTTTCTGTGTCTTTTTCAAACTCTCTAAACATGAAAAAGACTCCGAGTTTTACCTGTGTCGGACTCGTTAAACTCTGACAACATTGGACTCATCATTATGACGAGACTCGAGCTTCTCCTCCTTAGGGCTTGTTAAACTTTTACTAGGTTGGATTCGACCGAAGGTCGAAGTTATACCAAAAGCATATGCTATCCCCATAAAGCTTGTTAAAAATAATTGGGGTACTCGCCAGAAATGGTGGGGGAAAAAGAAAATTTTGGAATTGTAATTATCGTCGTGTCGGCAGTATGTCGCTCTTGAACATGGCACTTCTCTGCTTTTGTGTCAGGGTGGGGATATCTCATCTTGTTTTTCACTTGCCTCCGTGGGTTTGGGTAATCCTATTTGACCTCTCATCTGCTCATTGCCTCATCATCATGACCTCTGATCCATTGACGTCAAATACTGCCAACTCCACTATTGTGCCGCCGATATGTTCAAGAGAAGTTGACCTCTGAAAGAAACAACCTCTGTCTGATAGTTCATAAATCTTATTTCACAAACATTGTCTCTTCCCGTCTCGTGTCGATGATGTGGGAAACATTATGGCCCACCTTCGACGAAGATCACTTCCTGTCGACTTCAGCTCATTATCCAGGAAAGTGGCCTAGAGACTCCATTCTGGTACCTTGGAGCCTGCATGCCTCAATGGCAGGTTCTTCGTGTTCGACGCGAGGTTTTCATTATTGGCCTCTGATCGGATGACTCTACAGGTGTTCGACATCGGCTCATCCATTGACGCGCCGTAGACTGTACCTATAGTAACTTGAGGACCATTGTCATTATTGGTGGTACCTCTCGCGTCTGTTAACAACTTTCATTATTGGCTGGTAATTAGACGATGTTCATGCATGTTCGACTTCAGCTCACATTTTCACATGCTTGAACTTGTACTTATGTTCGGGTCGAGGTGGAGCGCAAGACCCTGGATTGTGTCTGTTGTAATCCAGGCGTGATTTTGATACATGACTCTTTCACTGGATGGCTGCGACCATACCTAAGTCTATTCATTGATCCTAACCAGATGGCTGCGTCCATACTACGGATCTTGATCATCATGTACTCTTTATGGATGGCTGCGACCATGCCACATATATCATGTATTTGAACTATCATACTATATCTCTCAATGCAGATTCTCGGCGGCAGCTATATATGGTCTTGTAAAGCACTTCACCTCTCTCTCTCTCGAGGCTCATGCTTTAGGGGGCATCTGTTATGCAGTAATTTGTCACCGTTGGTCACCGTCCCTGTTACCCTTGCTTTCGCGCATTGGAGGACACATTTATGGACCTGTGACCAGTGACACAACTTAAAAACACTTGCATTGGATTCTCCTGAGTATGAACTTCAAACTCCCTGAAGACACCTTTTGCAGATTAGCCCTAAAAAGTGCCCTTTTTCCATTAGCGCGGGTCCATAGTGTCTTACCCGTGCCAATGGCTCAGTTCCTCCAAAGAGGGCGCACCCATGGACGCTCTATCATAGAGCAAAGCCCGCGCCACCTAAAATTGGTTATGATTTTTAGCCAGCGCGCACTGAAGTATGTTTCCTCTTTGTTCATACAGTTCTCTTGGGAAAAATCTCATGGAAGTGGTCGAGTGTCATCTTTTTATCCATGAAAACCAAGTTCAGTGGCTATTCTGGGACAATGCTAAATCTTCAGTAGGTGTCCGGATACAATGCATACTTCCTCCTCCTCCATCTATAAATGATTGTCACCTGCATTAAACCAACTAGTTTTTCTAGAGCTATTGTGAGTGCCAAGTTCATGCTGGGTTGATAGTGAGAATTGAGAGCTAAAGAGGGGTTATGCTGCCAAAATATTGAGAGAGAAGAGGTCACTTTGCAAGGCGCATTTAGCTGTTGGCCCAGTCAGAGGAGGTTCAACGTCAGGACCCTTTGGTTGTAATCTTTCTATGTTTTTTACTCATTAATGAACGACTATCATTATGGTTCCACTCATGTGTCTATTAATGGTATTTGAGTTATATCTTGTCTGACCAATATATAATTGCATATACTGGATTTTACTCTTGTGTTTGTATCGTTCTTTGCCTGTGCAGGTGTCCGTTTACGTGGAGCGTAAGGATTGTGACTAGCCAAAGCTAAGGGATGGGAGGGGCGTTTCTTCTACAACAACTAGCGTTGGATTCCAGGTAGACCATTCTGATCAATCTTTGATTTGTGCAATTAGGAACCTGCGTGTAGCGTGTGTGATTGTTGCTAGAGCCGTGTTGGGCTAGTGGGATCGCCTCTGTCCGCAGAGGGGATTTACCAGTTCAACACTCCATCATCTTGTTGCATTTTCAATAGAGGCCTAAGGTGGAAGTCCACAACTAAGTGCATGGACCCCTGTAGTTGTGTGCATAGGGCGGATAGAGTCTATAATCATATGAAGATATAAATAAAGAGAAGTATTCTACAAATTTTGTGTATCTATTTCTTGTTACTGCATCTAGTTATATTGTGTTTTGGGTTTAATATATAATGTTCATGTGATGCACAAATGTATGTGATTGTATTAGTTAATCAAACGCAAGTAAGAATATCCATTTACGCGGCACTAACTCTATCGTTTAATTAGATAAGTAAGACACTTAATATAACTTGGGAATCTATACAATATGTTTTCCTAGCAGCGTGAAAGCACCTGAACCACAGGTTAGGGCTACGTGAAGGTCAATCGTACCCCTTTGTAGAGGTACCAAAGGGCGAGATAAATGACTAGACTGACAGAGCCGTAGAACTTGGTGACCTGTGCAAAAGAGGGAACATAAGGTATAAATAGACATCATGACCATCTTAGGGTGCGAAAACTTGGTTCCAGCATCCCCCCATACTACTTCTAGTGAGACTTTGATTCGTGCTCTGCAGGCTGATGCCAAAAGGGCTAGTAGTGTAGGGATTTGTTTGGCTAACTAACAATAAACCTAGGTTAGGCCCCACGTAGCCAACAAATGGTTTTGTTGTCAGGACTAGAATTTGCATAAGAGATGTGTGATGTTGTATCGCTGGAATCCAACTAAGAAAGAGATTGGAGACTGGTTGGATAGGAATATTCACGAATTTGCAATGCTGGAGAATAAACATCCACAATTGACAAAGGAAAAGTGATTGGATAGGTACCTATATACATAATTTCATGAGATCTTTTTATGTTCCTTTCCAGTTGAGTTATACGAGTGGATCACGAAGCTAGCGGATAGCCAAGGAAGGTGGAGACTTGATAGTCCTATTCTCTGGATCCCGAAGTTAGTACAGTGACTGGAAGCCTATGAGGATAAGATCACTTGCACTGTAGATCATTGGCTCAATCACATCATAAGAGGATTTGTGACAGAATTCGCGGTCGATACCTCATTAAGCTACAGCGAGGCAGAGTGACACTTTTTGAAAGGTCTGCTGGGTAAGTACTTGAAGTCTTCGAATAACTGGATTAAGATGTTATTGTGCAAGGAAATGGGTTATGTAGCTACCTTGATGTTGGGAGCTACGGGAAGCAGAAATAATTACAGGAACGAAGGGAGAAAAGGTCTTGAATATAGTCCATTGATTTCACCTCCACTAGGTAATGAAGAGGGAGTAGTGTATTCTTCTCCGCAAAGTGAAATTCAGTTAATAAGATAGGGATTCCCATGACTGCCATCTCCACCCACACCACCTCCAACTTCAAAACCATCACCTGCGAATTCACCCATACCACCACCACCTCCACCGCAGTTCAGCATGGAAAATTAAGTGAAGTTGCCTTTGCTTAAAGGCATGGAAAATTAGGACTTAGACCAGTTTTGGTTCGTTGTCAAAACTGTATGGGAATTTCAGGGTGTTACAAATGATCACATGAAGAAGGCAACACTAGTTAGTGCTCTGTAGCATCGTGCACTAACCTGGTACATTAAGTACTCGAATGATAACCCAAACACTGGAGTGGTAGACATCTAGACCACGGTGAATAAAGAATTTAGTAGGCCTAAATTCGAGGCACAACCAATTCTGGGGTTCAAGGAAATCATGATGAAACCAGGCGAGACACCTTAAGAATTGGATCACAGGTTGAAATGTAAAATCCATGAAGCTAATATGAACTTAACAGATGGACAACACCACGAGTGGTTCATGGCTTCGTTCCTACCACACCTAAGGGTTGCCTTATTAGAGCAAAAGATTATGAATTAGGTAGAGGTCTTGGAGATTGCAATGAGATTACATGAAACACCGATGCAAAATCCGAATCTGGGGGTTCAACAAATTGATGCACAGTTGCAAAATATTTGCCTTGAAATGCAAAGTTTGAATTAGGATATCACAATTCGATTGGAGGTGCGTGAAGAGGTATGGTTCCTGAAATGTAAAGGTCAGGAGCATGACAAAGACCATTGCCCAGTCTTTAAAAACTATGTTGCAGGAGGAAAACGAATGCCTTTCAAGCTGGAATCCCAAGCAGGACCAAGCATGGGGCCTACATTGTGGTATGCTATATGTGAGGTAGCAGGAAAACATACGATGGATAGCTATCATTTGCTACAACAGTTTGTACAAACACCACAACAACTGATCTGCAATTTCTGTAGGTCGGTAGGGCATGATGAGTGTAACTGCAGAAGTTATGAATTGAAGATGGATAGAACACGCACCTATAGGGTTCAGGTAGAAACACGGCCCCCTAACCAGAACATAGGGATGGTGAGAACATGCTTTCAAGGGCACAGACAAGGCCGAGGCGGAGGAGGACCTGGCAGATGTTAGGGACAACTAATTTGCTACAATTGCAGAGGACCAAGACACTATGCACGTGAATGCACTAACCCTACATGACCATCGTGCAAATATTGCACTCAGTTCGATCATGAGAAATAAGACTATCCTACACTGGTAGCGAGGATACATGACAAAGGGGCGCTACCACCTTAGCCAACTCAAAACCTGGAGATGATGAGGTCTGAGCCTCATGAAGAGGATTCGAATGTGAATATAGTGCTTCAAAGTGGATTGCAATAGGGGATGATCAGGGGAAACAACCCGAAGACAACACATGGTTTCACAAAGCTCTAGATAAGGAGGCTGAATTTGATTTCGAGCACGCACGTGAAACATTCATGGTAGCAAAGAAGAGCTTCGCTGAGGCCTCCACCTCAGGGAGAAAGGATAACCCTGATCAGGAAATGGACCCTTCTATGCTTACAACTTTCCAGAGACCTGCATGAAGTTGCTGCATGATAGCAAGGCTGTGAAGGGATTACAAGAGTTTATAAATAGATGCGCCAGAAACACTCTAGGTGAATCATGCGTGGTACGAAAGTTTGGTAAGCATAAAACAAGGACATGATGAGAAATGAGACTAAGCAAGGATATTCTGTGCATACCCGATTGGACTACTCAGCTAAGCCATGCGCTGGAATGTTATAACGTGACTACTGATGAACAAGATGAGGATATGTGAAAGATTAACATCCCTATCATAGAGGGTCGCTGCGAGGTTGAGGGACTGTAGGTTTAGAATCTTGATATAACTGCGCCACTGAAAACGAAATAGGTAAATATTGGTACAGAGGCAAAGCCAAAATTTGAAAAGATTGGAGATTATTGGGATCACACGATGGTGGATAAGGTCACTGAATTGCTCCCCAAATACTAGGATTTATTCCCTGCCAAGTTTAATAAGAGACCTGGGCGTTATGAAGATCACATTAAAGCTCGACGTGAAGCCGGTTAAGCAAAGACCTTACTATCTCAATCCAATGTATAAGGAGAAGGTCTTCGTAGAGCTAGACAAGATGCTTGCAGTAGGTATCATTGAGCTGGTAGAGGAATCTGATTGGGTAAGCCCAATGGTGGTATAGGAAAAGAAGAAGAAGGATGAAATAAGGATATGCATAGATCTTAGGAAGTTGAATGACGCTTGTGTACATGATCCTTTGTCGAATCCATTCACTGATGAAGTGTTGGACAATGTAGGTGGTCAAGAAGTGTATTCCTTCACTGCTGGGTTCTCTGGGTACCATTAGATCAAAATCGCACTGGAGCATAGAAGCAAGATGACCTTGGCAATTGAGTGGGGATGTTTTCATTACATTATAATGCCGTTTGGATTGAAGAATGCACCTGCGATATTTTCGGGTGTCGTTATTGATGCATTCAAGGAATTTATTCATAAGTTTTTGGAATTGTAATTTGATGACTAGATTGTGTTTGGGCTGGTGAAACGCCATGTTGCAAGTTTGCGCCTAATGCTAGATACATGTCGAAGGTAGCAGATCGCACTCAATTTGAAGAAGTGCCTATTTTGTGTTTCTTTTGGGACTCTATCAGGTCATGTGGTTCGTAGACAGGGACTGATGGTAGATCCCATGAATATCGCAGTGAAACTTAACTTGGAAATGTCGAGTGTGAAACAGTTGTGCGCAACCTTAGGACATACTGCATATTACAGGAATTTTATCAAGGGCTATGCCTAGATCACCATGCATATGGATAAGTTGTTGAAAAAGGATGTCACATTATGTTGGAACGAGGACTGTAAGAAACACTTGGATACATTAAAAGAAAATATGGTCACTGCACCGACTTTAGTCTTCCTGGACTGGAAGAAGGAGTTTCATGTACATGTCGATGCATCATGTATAGTGTTGGGAGCAGTACTGACACAGGTTGGTGGAGGAGAATTAGACCATCGGATAGCGTTCATAAGCAGAAGGTCATCCAAGGCTGAGAAGAACTATTCCACCACTAAGCACGAGGGGTTAGCCATGGTATACCCGCTCCAAAAGTTTAGACACTATTCGTTGGGTGGCCATTTTAAGATGTATACGGATCATTCGACATTGAAATACCTGGTCAATAAGCCTGCGTTGGGGGGGAGAACCTGCAGGTGGTTGTTATTGTTCTAGGAGTATGATTTTGAAGTTATTGTGAAGCATAGATGACTGAACGTGGGACCAGATCATTTGTCACACATCAAAACAGGGGAAGATCCCACTAATTTGGAGGAGGGATTGCCTGACGTGTAGCAATTTTCTATGTGGGTGGTCACTTTGAAGACATCATATAGTTCCTAATTATAGGAATTGCCCTGGAAGGTTACACCGTCTAGTAAAAGGAGTTATTGGTACCCGTGATAGACTTTTCTGTCATTGCTAGGCATCTGTAGAAAATGGGGTTTGATGAAATATTGCGACGATATGTACCAGAGTTTGAAAGGAGAAGTATCCTTGCAGATGCTCATGGGGACACCACAGGACGTCATTATGTAGGAAGAGTGACCGCGCAAAAGATTCTACTTGCAGGGTTGTGGTGGCCAACCCTCCATCAGGATTCAAAAGCTTAATGCAAGGTGTATGATGTATGTCACAGGACGGGCAGGCCATGGCAAAGGGATGAACTGCCTCTAAATCGACAGATGATGTTACAACCCTTTGAGAAATGGGCGATAGATTTTGTGGGACCCAATCAGCCCCAAGGGAAGAAGACGGGAGCATGGTATATTATCACTGCGATGGAGTATTTGACTTGATGGGTGGAGGCATAGCCTGTGAAGGATTTCACAAGCGCGACTATTGCGAAGTTCCTCTTTGAGTGTGTGCTTACCTGATTTGGGTGTCCAAAGATTTTGATGAGTGATCGGGGTATGCACTTTCTGAACGAGACGATCAACGCATTGATGGAGGAATTTCAGGTATATCACCAGAAGAGCATGACTTATCACCCACAGGCTAACGTGATGGTGGAAGCATTCAATAAATTGTTGGATAATGCACTGAACAAGGTTTGCAACACTTACTAAAGTGATTGGGACCTACGCATACCCAGAGTACTATGGGCCTATCAGATGACATGAAAGAAGCTGACTGGACATACAACCTTTAGGCTTGTATATGGTGTTGAAGCAGTGATTCCCATGGAATACATTGTGCCTAGTCTACGCATAGTGGAACTCATTGGCATGATGGATCATAGAGCCCTGGAAGAGAGGCTCGCGTAATTGACTGAGCTTGAGGAAGAGATATTTCTAGCTGGATTTCACCAATAGGTCCAAAAGAAGTGTGAAAAAGCATGGCATGATCGACACATTAAGATGCACACATTTAAGTTAAATGACCAAGTTTTGTTATATGGAAGTAAGTTTGATAAATTTCTAGGGAAACTCAGAAGGCAGTAGTTAGGGCCCTATGTCATTAAGGAAATTACCGACGGTGGAGCAATTTAGTTGGTTCAATTGAATGGAGATTCCTTCTTAGGAAAGGTGAATGGAAGTAGATTGAAGCCATACACCGGTAGTCCAGCCAGGTGACTATATGAGGGCAGCACATCCTTAGCACTCTAGGCAGCTAAAAGGAGGTGTGGGACTATAAACTACACTGCTCAAGTTAGGGAGTTGCGCAATTGGAGGAGTGTGCAGAGAAAGGAAGTGTCATAGGGTTCGCGACAACATGAAGCGAGTCATGATTTCACGGTCAAAATGCGGCCAAATGGAGCAGGCAGCCAACATTTAAGATAAAATTTATGGATCAAATCCTTGAAAATCTATCACCAATCTGACAATAATGAACTGAATGTGGGGGGAATGATCGGATTTGAATTCAAAATGCCCTATAAATAATAGGTGGCTACCTAGTGAAAAACACTTAGCATTTTGAGAATCAAATTGTTGAACTCTCAGGCACACATGAACCGAGAATTATTCAAGGCTCTTACAGCGAGTTCGGCATTTGAGAAATTACCAAATATGACATGAGCGTTGTTGAATAACATCATGTCGACACCTGCAATAGTTATGGACACCGAAGCAATGACCATCAAGGAGGCTATGCCGGAAATAGTTGGGGAGGCAAAAGAAGTTGCTCTAGAGGTTACCGAAGTATTAGCGGAAGTCCCCATATCACCACGGACGCCAAGACCAACACCGACCCCAACCAAGCAGAGCACGAAAGATAAAGAGGGCAAGAAACCTGCAAAACTGGTGTGCATATCGTCGAGAAGAAATCCACCAAAGGACAAGCCCACCGCATTGGAGAAGGGCAAAGCCATCAATCTAGAGCTAGAGGAGGAGGAAGTCGAAGACATCCCAATGGATGACAAGGAATTGGTGATAGATGTGGAGGAAGTTGAAGGCTAGGGTGCAGACCCTATCACTCATTTGCCTAAGTACATTCCTCTATGCAAGGGCAAGACTAAGGTGCCAAAATATATCGATGAGAGTAAGGTCCCCTTGCAAACCCCTGTACTACCGGATGAGATTGTCTTTGAAGGACCACACTTGGGGTGGATTCCTCTATTAAAACTTGAAGACCGGGACTTAGCTGACCATGCCATGTTTCCACACTTGGAAACTGAGTAGCTAATGCACCACATTATTGACACAACCACCGGGATGACTGCATTGGAGTTGTGGAAGTAGCTCAGAGGAGCAGACAAGGCAAGTCTACTCAACCTGCTATGGGTGTTGTACTACAACCACATCCCGATTATGGGTGTTGTGCTATGCTTGGTGCATGATTGGTGTCTATGGCTGGGGGATCCAATACCCATCATTGACATATTGATTCATAGGATCACACAGTTTCCTACACAAGAAAAAATCTAGCCATAATGTTTGGGGGAAAAGGTGGCGAGCAGGTGTTACACTGAATTTTGTCGCCTTGACTTTCTGCAGTTATATGGCCCCATCAATAGCCATATTGTCCTCTTTGTCAAGCCCCATACCTCTGCTCTTCATGTCAAAACTTCAAAAGAGAGAAAGTCACTTAAAAACATGTTTATCTCTGGGTACGCAGATTCTCTCTACCTTTCCTGCATGTACGCACCCCAAATACACTGCACCTGCATACTTATATGCTCTGTATGCTAAAGGTTGGGTGCGTACCCCTGTAAAGGTCAAAAGGCACGAGTTTCATCTTTAAAAAGTTACTTTTGGTCACTTCTAGAGCCTTCTAGAAGAGTTTTGGACGTGTATTGAGCGCCTCCAGATGGTTCATGCATCCCTATGATAGAGGAGCTTATCCCATCAAGAGAGGAGCTACCCCATCCAAAAGAGGGAGTATCCCATTGATGTTGGAACTGAATAACCTCCTCTAGAATACTATAAATACAGGCATTGGGCCAAAGGAGGGGAGGTTAAAGCTGAACATTCTAAAGGGTAAATGCTGCTGGAATTAGGACTTCCATTGTTGACTTGTGAGGAGAGATCATTATCCTTCTTTCTTGTTTCATTTGGAAGTGGGTGAGCTTGTCAAAGTAGAGGAAAACTCTTGTTGGACCCTGGGAGGAACTTTCACAACACCAAGGCTCAGGTTGTAATGGTTTCCTTTTTGTTTCCTTAATACAAATAAGTCCATTCTTCTCAATGATTTGTTGTCAATGAATTGTTTCATATACTCCTTGGTCTATATGTTGAATATGCTTTGTTTTATGGAATATTCAGGTGTTATGTAATCGTTTGATTGTTAGTGTATGCAGGTTTCTAAGTGAAGGAGGAGCTCATCTGGATCGACGAGACTGGACTGCTGCAACAAGCGTTGGACTTGAGGTAGGATCGAAAAACACTTGGTTTATCATAGAATAATGCATGTTTAGAGAAGGATTGCTCTTAATTGTCTTGTTTGTCACTAGAGAGTCTTAGACTCCTAGGGAGGTTAGTTTTGTCCGCAAAAATAACTCTTTCTGCATGACAAATGGTTCTTACAATAGTTCCAGACGCAGGATTTTAATGAAGTGAAGTTGATAATCCCTGCGAGTCTGGTCATATCGCATATCACAATCGGCAACGTGTAGTGGGTAAAACCTTTAGACTCTTAGAAACTATGATAGCTCGGATGCGTGATTTAAATGAAATTGATTTTATAATCCTGCAGGTTTGGGCTTAATTGCATATCACAATCGGCGGAGGGGTATGGACTTAAGTTCTTTTAGAACTTGCAGTAGTCACGGGCACAAAGTCTTATGGTTTTTATTGGATAATCCATGCGGGTTCGGTTTATATCACAATCACAATGGAGTTTGGTGGAGTGGTCTTGAGCCTTATGAAACTTGTGGTGTAGGGAAGCAGGATGAGTTGGAGTTTGTTAATATTTCAACCTTAGGGGATTACAAACTCTGATTTATTTTGTTCAAATAACCCATATTTTTTAATACTTAAGGTTTTTTAAGCCTAAGTATAGTTTTAATCTTGGGGGCTATTAAAATTTGGTTTTTTGGGATAATAAAGGTTTAATACTTGGGGTTTAATTAAAAAGCCTAAGTATTAAACTTTGATTATAAGATTTTTCTAAAATGAAGGTTCCCTATTTTAATATAATAAATTTCATAGGAAATTTATAATATATTAAAATGGGGGTTGTTTGACAGTACAACAGAACCCTATATATATTAATAAGAGAGATAAAAAGAAACAAAGGGAAAAAAATATATCAATTCAAGACATATTTATTGTAGTTTATTTTATTAATTATTTGTTTGTTCAATCTTCCATCATTTGTTTCTTTTTAACATTTGTTGTTGAACATCAATATCTTTACTTTTTATTTTATTAATTATTTGTTTTTTCATTCTTCCTTCATTTATTTCCTTTTAACATTTGATGTTGAACATAATTTTTTTTACATTTTATTTTATTAATGGACATGTGTTACACACCCAACTGGATTGTAAGAGCACCTTTCTTCCCTTAGCACACTTTATGAATTGAACATTTCAATAGCCGGGAAATCCTAAAACTTTTGCAAATTAAGGGTGTCCAATGAATTGATCTTATACCAGTTATTTCCTTCCAAATTCGTACTTTTTGGAAGTGGATTAATAAATGATAAGTGCCTCCAATGTAGTAATATACAATACTCAAACATATTTTTTTGAGAGTGTTCCCATGCCATGCATTGTTGGGAAATAGTGTAATATAAAAATGTTGCACTTCTTTGATGGATATTCATTAGCATGTTGCATTTATTTAGGACTACATTTCCCTTATTTTGTGACATTATTGTGTTCTTTGGGATTGCATGTGCTCTTCAATATTGTAATCTCTTTGTATGTTTCATGGTAAGCATGATTCTGAAGGGTATACATTTCAAAAATTGATGTTTGACGACATGTCTTCTCATACTAACATCATTGTGTTATTGTTAATTCTTGATGCTAACTTCTAAGAATGTTTTAGCTAGGTATTACTCAAAACATATTGCAACTTTGACAAAATTAAAAGTATGTGAACAATGAGTACTTCACTTGGTTAAAAGGAAAAAAATTTGTATTAATGACCACTTAAACTAATTTTCCCTCCAAAATGTGTTAAGTAGTATTTTCTCCAAAAATAAGTTGGTTACTCGCATAATGGGACAATGTCTAACTCTCGACTCTTATAAGCAAAGGCTATTCCACATATGGAAAATAATGATATTTTAGTAAAAGGATGAAGATCATTCCCTTGAGAAAATAAGGTCCAGTTATTGAGATGTGGTGCCACCATGTAAACAACCTAGGATTAAACCTTGAGAGACATAGGTCCTTATGACAAAGGGTGTTTTTTCCGAGTCTAATAGATCTCCACACCGAAGTGGGACAAAGATAATGCATGTTTGGGTTCATAACTCCCAACAGATAAAAAAAATTCATTGAATTGAACCAAGAAAAGGATGAAACGATGAATATTAGCCATAACACAAGGTAGTAATAAAAATTTCTAGGAAAATGTTCCAATTTAAGATACTCATAAATTATCTTTAATATGTAATATCTCAAAGGATGGAAAATTGATTGGGTCTACTAACAAACAAATAAAATTCTTAAAAAATATGCCTAATCAATAAAAAAAAATGGGAATTTAGAAGTGCTACATTATGAAATGCCTATCTGGTGAACTAGCTCATTTGAATTATTAAGACACCATAAGATAAGATCTACAAGCTAAGTATTATACTCAATAAAACATGATGTCGACATCCATGACCATTAGTTTTCCTTATATTGGGTAATGCACTTTTCCTGGTAAGAGAAAAGAAAGATCGGTTAATGATATCGAGAAAAACAAAAACAGAAAAAAATGACCTAAAACAAGTAACGTTTAAATTTTCCTTTTATATGAGACGTTAATAGAGGACATAGAGGAAAGGTTTCACTTGTGTCATTTGCAAATTGAAATCTTTGATACCAGCAAATTAAGTTTCACTATGTTTTCTCTTAATTACATTGTGGTTTTCAACATAATATATTAATAAGGAAAACATTTAAAATGTTTTTTGAACATATTTTTTCCACAAATATATGCACCTACATTTCTCCCACTACTAAGGATCTAACTGCATTTTCATTGAAATCAAACTACTTAACCAAAAATAACTACAAAAGAAATGGAAAATCATAATTAAAATATAACATGTGAGAAGCCTTTCTTGAGATTTTATAGACTATAATGAGGATTCTACAGAGGATCTAGATTCCATTTCAATTGAAGCACACTACTAAACCCAAATGATTTTTTTACTAAAATAGGAATGGGTAATTACAATGAACATACAAAATCAATAAGAAGCTTTTAACCATTAAAGCATTTTATAGATTCTACTAAATATTTGCAAGTTACAATAATATTAAGCAACTTAATAATACATGCATTTTTCTTATAGAGAATATAATTAAGCAACATTTCAAATTTCAATATCTAAAGAAAAAACTCACAATGGCATATATTTTGAATTTATCTGTTTCTTCAAAGACATATTAATTTTTACTAGAGGAGTCCATGATGCTACTCATTGTAGTAGTTATGAATAATGGTATATTAATTGCCCATAAAAGGAAGAAGAAAAGATGAATGGAAAGATGAGATATCCAATATTCACTCACTCGCTACTTCTTCTTCATGAAATCAAGTGGTTGAAGCACATTATAATAATAATGAAACTATAAAGTAACAATATATCTCTAATTCATTGGCCCCTTAAGAAAATATACACAAGTGGTGTTATTTGAAAAGTTTTATGTTATGAAACTAGTTTCTTTGAGGGGGAAACCTCCTTTACATTACACAAACAAACAATTCTTGGATGATACAAATGACAAAACTCCTTTCTATATATAGGAGTCTAAGAGGTCACAATATAACGAATGTCGACCTAACAATAATAATATAAAGGCACAAAAATAACAATAGTGGGCTTCTGTATGCTTCTGTATAAAAGTGTTGTCCTCAACGCTTGAGTAGTTCTGGATGCTTCTATATAAAATTCTCATCCTCTTATGTGGAATATTCAACGGGTACGTTCTTCCACATGATGAGATACTCTAGAATTGATTGATTTCATAGCTATCGAGTTCTTGTTTCTTTGATTGATTCAGGTTCCAATATGATTTTTCCTTCCTCATAAGTTTCTGGTGATATTGTTTGAACTGGGAGCTTGTCACCTATAACCTTCTTTAAGCATGACACACGGAAAACTGGGTGCACTCTGGACGCTGCAGGAAGCTCCAATGTATATGCCATAGTACCTATCTTTTGCAACACCTTGTATGGACCATAATACTTTGGTGATAATTTATTATCCTCCTTATATTGCTTGAGGGACATTTGTTTATATGGTTGTAGCCGTAGGAATACCCAATCACCTACATCAAAACTTATTTCATTGTGATGTTGATATGCCAGTTGTTTCATTCTATTTTGTGCCAAGGTGAGGTTAACCTTTAAGAGTTGGAGAACTTGTTGTTGATGCTCTATGTGATCTTCCACTGCTTGAACCTTAGAATTTTCTCTTAAATATGATCTGATGGATGGTGGATGATATCCATAAAGTGCCATAAATGGGGTAACTTTTGTTGCAGTATGGAAGGAAGTGTTATACCACCATTCAACCAGAGGAAACCATTTGACCCATTGTGTCTGTTTATCATATACAAAGAAACGAATATATCCTTCCAAACATTTGTTTACTATCTCAATTTTCTCATTAGATTGAG
Organism: Pinus taeda; assembly: GCA_000404065.3. Taxonomy (NCBI): domain Eukaryota; kingdom Viridiplantae; phylum Streptophyta; class Pinopsida; order Pinales; family Pinaceae; genus Pinus; species Pinus taeda. The sequence continues at coordinate 20,130 of APFE031160419.1, forward strand.
GATGATAAGGTGAGCTATGAGCTAACTGAGTACAACCACAAGAAAATAATTATGTCCAAAAATTTCTAGTGAAAATGAGATCTTTGTCGCTTACAATAATCTTTGGGTTTCCATGTATCTTTTGAATTGTTTCCATAAATGCAATAGAAACTATACTCACTTTAAATGGATGAGATAATGCAAAAAGGTGTGCATACTTGGTAAGTATGTCAACTACCACCATGATAACACTCTTTACTTCGGACTTGGGTAAACCTGTGATAAAATCCATTGAAACCTCCTCCCAAATTTGGTTTGGAATGGATAAAGCTTGTAATAAACTTGGGGTCATAATTGTTTCAACTTTATTTTATTGGCAAACCAAACATTCTTCCACAAACTTTTGAATATCCGATTTAAGGCCATCCCAAAAAAATTTCTTCTTAACCCTATGGTAAGTTTTTAGAAATCCTGAGTGCCCTCCTAAGGGAGAGGTGTACATTTCCCTAAGAATATTTTGTTTGAGTTGGGAATTATTACATAGGTATAACTGGTCTTTGTACTATAATGAATCCTTTTTCCAACTAAATGTATCAAATGTACTGGGATCTTGTTGTAACTTTTGAATGAGTACCCACACTTATTTGTCATTCTTCCATTCATCCCTTGGTTCGTTTATCCAATCTAGTTGGATAATAGAAATGGTGCAAAGAAATTCTTCCACATCCTCATCTGTTCTTGAGAGTGCATCTGCCACAACATTTTGCTTCCCTTTTTTTGTAGATGATTTTAAAGTCATAATCCAACATCTTTAAGACCCATTTTTGCTGTTCTTTTGAAGATAATCATTGTTCTAAAAAGTATTCAAGATAATCATGATCTGTTTTTACCTTCAAGTGTCTTCCCATTAGGTAGGGTCTCCATTTCTTAAGTGCATGTAGTATTTCCAACATTTTCTTCTCATAAATATCTTTGTGCAAATACTTTCCGTTGATTGGATGACTTTTGAAAGTAATGGGTCTTTCTTCGTGCATTAAAACAACACCAATTCCATTTCCTGAGGTATGACATTCCACAATAAATGTTTTTGTGATGTCCAGTATATCTAAGACCGGTGCTTGGCACATTTCCTCTTTAAGATGTTCAAAGCCCTTCGTTGCTTCTAGAGTCCATGAAAATGCATCTTTCTTCAATAATGTTGTTAGAGGTGCTACTATTCTCCCATAATTTTTAACAAACTTGTGATAATACCCTGTCAACCCGAGAAATCCTCATAGATGCTTTATGGATGTGGGGATTTTCCATTCCTTAATGATTTCAATTTTTCTTGGGTCTATCTTAACACCTTCATGAGATACAATATGACCCAGATATTCCACCTCTTTGTTAGGATATTCCGACACATAGGAATAGTTAAGTATAACTTGGTCTAGTATAGAGTTAGGTAAAGTGTGTTTCTTTACTATGTACATTTGTAACTTACAATCCGACCGTCACGATATGTAGTGATCCGACGGTTCATTCTCTCCTCGGTATTACCGACACTTGATCCGTGGCTTGGCACTTGATTGGTCCATGAATTCTATTTAAAGCGCATGGAGGGTCATTTGTAGGTTCACCGTGCATGAGAGAAGCTTATGTAAATTTTCATTCTTTTATTAATAAATTGCCTGTAGTAGCCACGTTAACGCAGGCCGTGGACTGTTTCCCTCTCTGAGGGTTTTAACCACGTAATACTGGTGTATTGATCTGTGATCTGTTTGTGAGCGAGTGTCCTTTTGGTGTTTTGTCTGAGGAACTTACCCTGTAAATCCTACATGGTATCAGAGCTATTTGAGGGCCACGTCTGTTGGTGATCCAAATCTGAAGCTGGTAGAACTGCATGCGGCTGTCGTTTCCTAGATCTACTGTTTTTGACTACTTTCGGGTTGAGAGGACTGCTTTTTTGTGTTCGGAGCATCTGTTCCATTGAGGAACCCCTTTCGTTTCACGCGAAAAGGTTTCCGGTAGCCCTATCTGCGTCATTTTTAAGATCTGGAGGTATACAATGTTTATCTACAATTTACTGTTATTTTCTCTCTGGTTATTTCAGTTTCTGTTTATTTAGCCTTTTTTATTACCGGATCTATACCTTTCATTTCTGCGTATGCTCTTTGCCCTGCGACTCTGTGCGATCTGGGCAAATCAGAAACATTGAGGAAAATATTTAGTTTCCGGGTGAAAATTTCTAGTGAAAATGAGAGCCCATCAACTTGAAAATGAGTTGCTTACATTGGACCCCAATAATTTTTCTTGCATTGAAGATTTTTTGTCCAAGTTCAAGACCCTTAGACTTCTCTTGAAAGGTGTTAAGGTAAGAAAGAAGATAGTAACCTTATCTATTCCATTCTTACTAAGTTGGAACCAGCCTACTCTGTGTTTGTTTCCACCTTCCATTCTACAAGAGAAGCCTTCATTTCTCAAGGACAAAACTACAACCCCCCTTCCTTTGATGCTTTTTGTGATTCTTTAATAAGAGAACAAGAAAAACTCTTACACCTTGGTCTTCTTAATCTTGGAAACTCTTCTAAGAAAGAATTAACCACCCAGCAGCAACCAAACTCAAAGAATCCTAAGAAGTCATATCCTAAAAAGAATGGTCCTAAACCAAACAAGGGTCCTAAGCAATTTCAGCCTCAAAATGAAAATCATTTCACCGGAATGATAAGGCAAATAAAAACAAAGGCAAGAAGACTGATAGACATTGCAACTTTTGTAATCGAGATGGCCACGTAGAATCTAAATGCTTTAAGAAGATGGAAGCCTTGGAAGCAGTAATGAAGAAGCATAACATCCATTTGGAGCACTCTTCAAATTCATCTTCAGGAATGGCA
>APFE031160424.1:0-12407 GCA_000404065.3 Pinus taeda
TTCTATTTATTTTATTTTATTTTAAAATTTGTAATTTATTTTGACCATATTATTATTATTTAATTTTAGCTATTTTTATAAGAGTAGTTTAATTAAGCGGAGGAATTGCCCGATTTTCGTCGCCGCCTGGAAAAACGTCTGGCTCCAGATGTCGGCAATTCCTCAACCCTCCTCCACCCTCTGCGAGCTCCGCCACCTTTCCCCATTAAAGTTGTGATATGATCTGCTCTAACATAATTGCCCGATTTCCACTAGATTCTTGCCGCAGAGAGTTATTGCAAGTTTCAATTCGAATTTTCACATAACCACAAGCTACTCCCTAACCAATTTGACTTGGCATCTGCAGCTCACCAGCTCACCAGAAAACTCACTCTCGGGCTTGACTTGGCGCCTGCAGCTCACCGGAACACCAGAAAACTCACTCCTGGGCTCAACTCGGTGCCTGCAGCTCACCAGCTCACCAGAAAACTCACTCCTCAGCTCTGCAGCTCACCACCCAGGCGACAGACAGGCAGGTTCATTCATCCAATTTATTTTTTCAACATCACTAAAGTAGCATACCACATCAAAGTTCATTAGGGCATACAATGAATGAACCTTTGCCAATAATTAGGGCATTTGGGTGAATTAGGGGCACTTTAGTTTTACATATGAAGAAATTATTTCGATGATTGAACAAAGATCTGTGTACTGAATGTATATTTTCTAAATTTTTTGATACTTCCTTTAAAAATCTAATAAAGGACTATGAAGAAATCAGATGCAGTTACTAAAATCTGTTAGAAAATGATTAACAGAGATTACTCCTCCACAACATCATCATTTGACATTCCACCATGAAGACAACTATAGATAAACTTTAGTCATGCTCATTTACATTGCCCCCCAAATAAAAATAGGGTCATGCTAGGAGATGTTATCAAATTTTGTGCATTATTGGGAATCATATCATTCCCCTACAATTGGATGGTGTCGAGTTACAAAAGATTGTGGCAAATCATAACGTCAAATACAGAATGAGAATTTGCAGCTCTTAAAACCTAGAAAGAGCATCATTCAAGTTAATTTGTGGACCACTTTAATGGAAACAAAACAGATACAATCTTTTTTCCATGGAAGCAAAATGATAAGGATGACTTGGCTTAAATTTGAAATGGAAAACCAACAAACTTCTTGAAATGTATTACAATACTTAGTTTCCTTGTTTCAAAAAGACAAGAAAATTATCAAATGAAATTGACATTTTAGTGCACCGTGTACCAATCTTTCAATATTGAATATATATAACTTGTTCATGAAGTTTGACGTTACTGACCTTAGGTTGATAGTTCCTTGATTTCTAAAACTGCACCAGATTTAAAGGAAAATCAGGGCCATTGCCTCTAATTCTATCAATCAATATCTGACACAAAGATATAATGAATTGCATCTCAAACACTCTTTTGTACAGAAGAACATCCTGAACTCTTTCACCTCTAAAACACATGGTCCTTAATGAAAACAATAAACAAGTTTGCCAACATATACAAATTTGTTGACAGAGTAGTGTTGCTTCCTACATTACACCATAAGGGAACATAAAGAGCACACTTACATGTACAAGTTACATTCAGTCCCATGCTTTTGAGTTTTGAGCAATTGCATTCTTTCTACTGATGCATTTTTGGCTAAGAAATGGCATATGCAACTGGCACAACATTCATGGGAGTACTAGGAACTACTCATCCCGGAAAAGGTCCACTCAAAACATAAGGAAGATGTCTAGGAGGAATAATGATGGGAGTACCAATAGCAGAACAAGCAGGCCTAGCAATAGGTTGACCCACAGGAGGTCCATATGCAACAACTCTTGGTAGAGATTGATGAGGCAAACTCTTAGGAGGCTTTCCCATAACTCTTGTGGAACCATTCTCTTTATTTGTGATAGGTCCCTGTGGTGTTGATGTGCCTCCATCGTTCAAGCTAGTGATATCATGAATACTAGACTGTCTTTTGTCTTTGTTTGCAGAGTTCAGACGATTATAATATTCCTTAGCATGACTAGCCACCTAGGTAGGAGTCCTAGATATGAAGCAATCTCTGGAGATGATACACCAGTCACCTTTACAAAACTTGTCCAATCCAAACAGAAATAACCTACTTCAGTAAGAACATGATGTGCATAACTCAGTTATAAAGTTCAACCAGGCATACTCTATGACCTCTTTCCCTATCGTAAAACTTTTATGACAGACCTTTCCATTCCTATTATTATGGCACTCAACTACACTTTTAACAGATCTTTACTACATTTTACAGCAAGTGTTCATGAAAAAGAACAAATAAACATGTGGATTATTGTCTGCCATAAACAGTGCCTGAGCAGGCATCCTGCATCTATCTATAGATGACAGCGCCCATATTCAGTAGAGTCTGCCATCATCACTGGAGCATATATTGCTTATGCCCATATCAACTCCTCAAGATTGCAAGAGTGACCGATAGTTCCTGCAACATCAATAGAACAAACCTACCTTACCAAGACCACATAGAAAATACATAGCAGGTTGTATCAATGCAACGGATATTGAAATTCAAGGCAAGAAACAAGACAAGAAACTTAAGACAAGAAACAAAAACAAGATTTGTTGATGTTCACTTAACGATGTTCTGTCCATTTATGCTTGTGATAAATTGTTAACTTGCCTATTGCCCAAATCAATGTCAGTTGTTATCTTTTAGTTGTGTGTTCGGTGAAAGTGTTTATTTTGATCTTGTGTGCTCGTGTATATATGCGTGTTGATGTTGTTGGTCACATATGGTTTATGGTCTGCTAGGATAATGATGGTGTTGATTAATTTTCAAAATTTTAACATGGATGCTCTTTTTTTTTAGGTTGTTGTATAGTTCTGGTTCCAACCAGGATTGTCCATGCATTGAACCTCAATGTGGAAGACATAAATTCTTAGCCAATCACACAATGTGGTCTTTTTCCAAGCATGTAATTCTCATCAAAGCACACAATGTGGTCTTTTGCCAAGCACACAATGCTTATCTATACAAATGTTCTTGTTGTAAAACGCATCATGGAAGTGATGGTCATGGTTGAAGGCTTGTATTTTATCTAGTCCATGGTTTTCCAACTTCTAATTGTACATCAAGTGATAAAGTTGTGATATATTAATTTAGCTTTCGTAGAAGCATAATTACATGAAATGATGCTCTAGAAGCACGAGGGAAGTATTATTCAATACTGTGGCAATTTCCACGGTCTTGAGGAAACAGTTCTAGCATTTTGTAATAAATTGAATATAATGAAATCCATTGTAGTGAATTGCTTGCTAGCAATCTGTTATATCTCCAACATGAGCATTTTTCATCATTTCTTTTTATATTTTGGAGAACCCAAAAATATGACATTTATGTTGGGTTCATTCTGAATCTAAATGAATCCATCTTCCCCAGAATAATGAGTCCCGGGGAAATCATAGACATATCTGCATTGTCATGAATTTGACATGGCTTAAGCCCAAAAATGGCATTGGTTCTAACATAATTTATAAACTTTGACTATGAGGATGCTCTACTAGGGCCATGTCTTCATGGATAGGCAACAACTACAAAAGTAGCAATCAACTCAGAAATCGACCAAATTTAATGCTTTTTCACATGCAATGGTGTACACTGTAAACATAATAGGGATCAATGTTTTGACAATTGAAAATCAAATAGAGCTAAACGTGCAACTGTAAAATCAATATGGGATCTTTTATTAGAAACTAAATATTGACATGTTTCATCAGGCTTGTTTGTTGTTTGATCATGGCATTTAGAAATGGAATTTATCTCTTCTGGACAGATATGGAAGGAAAAAAAAGGGAACTCCTAGATCACTTGAATGACACCTTCCTCCAAACCATTTCCGACTCACATCTCTTGGATTGCACTGGCAAAGAGACTTGCAAATTTTTCATAGGTACCTGCAAATGAAATGGATATTAACCACCATAAAGACGAATAATGGATGAACTAGAGTAATTCTAAATTGCCACAATGGCCATGCTGAGCAACCAGGCATTGCAAATACTAACATTTAATGACTTCAAAGTGATTCAATATAGTTATGTTGATCAAATTTCAATTTATAGATTATTTCATACATGGAATATACCGAAGTTTGCATAAAGCATGAGATTCGGGATATGCAATATGTTTCAAAGTTAATGAAGCAATAAGGCTGCAAGATCATGGAGCAACTAGGATATATAATTGCTATTTATTTCTTAAAGAGGAGATATGATTGTAAACAAATCTATCTATTATTATAGAATCAACAATTGCAGATGGAGGAGCATGCCCTCTATTCAGAGTGATAGCACTAATAATTATACATTTAAGAACTATTATTAGAAACATTATTTTAAGTAAGTAAACAATAATAACAAATAATTGAGTTTATAAAGTTAAGTTTTAGGTGAGCCTTTTTTAGAGCATCTAGGAAGATAGAGTAAAGATCCCTACTTGATTGGTTGGATTCCACTTATTGAGATAAACAGAGAAATGAGAGAAATTTATCTGTAATGTAACCAATACACTCTGTGCTTTGTTGAGGATATTGAGTACTTCTTGAAACCACCAATTTCACTCCAAATTTGTTTCTTTGATACCATTCCTCACTGTCCTACTATTAATTAGTTAACGCAAGTAGACATGAGAATATATACTTATGAAAGAATAATTAATCAATAAGTCACAATGGCATCATAGATTATGTATGTGGACATACACATGCAAACAAGACTTAATAAACCAAAAAATAAAAATCCATAACATAAACAAGATTAATTCATAACAATTCATAGATACATTCATGAAGATTTACCTAGTTGGAAATTGTCCACCAAGTGGCCATAGAAGAAGGATGTTACACTAAACCATAGTCTCCCTACTACACCAATTCCCTTTCCAATAGAATCCAACTCCAAGCTGAGGCTACGAATCCACAAGAGTGAACTTTTGGTGTGGCTAGCTATAATTCTCTTCTCACAATCCAATTGCAAGGTTCACAGATAATATTTACAACTACAATGGTCCCAATCCACAACCCTTTTCCATGTCAGCTTACACAACCCAATGAATGGAATCACCATTTTTTCTCAGTAGTCCCTCAAACTATTCTTTTCTCTAAATTTTGACACAAACTAGCAAGGAAATCTATGCAAAATTCTTATTATTGTAATTTATGGAAGATCATTCCACATTGAATTATATTGTTTCTAGAGAGATATTGATATGCTATGTGATTTGTTCATTGGCTATTGATGAGTGATGAAAGGTTTGTTTTCTATGTTTAGAAGGAATTTATTCTTAATAATGCTATTATTTCTCAATCATCCCGTCACTCTTCCCATCTCCACCTTGGATTTCATCCCAATAGTTTTCCCAGATAACAACTCTATTTTGGCTTGAGTTCTCTGTATTTCGAATCTTGTGCTTATGGATTTATCATGACAATAAGGACCTAGTGTTTTTAAATCAAAGCAAATCTTGCTCATGCTCAGTGTATCATAAGTTAGGAAATGTCAATATTTCTCCAAGAAATCACATCCATCATGGTGGTCTACTATGCTAAATCCCCCATGTGACCACTCCACTTCCTCCAAATCTTGCACTAGTTTTTCCTCTACAAAGGGATTCTTAGATAAAAACTAGAATATATATGAAAGGGTGACCATAGTATCATGGCCTTCTTTAACAAAGTTTAGAATCACATCTCACACTTTTCTTGTCTTTTCTTAATGTATACTTCTAGATTCTCCTCAAAAAAATAATATTGACAACAGATCAAATTTTACCTTACCTTTATATGCATTCATGAGATTTATGGGGTTTTGTATGATGGAATAAGAAAAAATAGTCCAAAAATGATATTTGAATCAATATGGATAGACACAGCCAAATTTGAGACTAGACCAGGATCTGAGTTTTGCAAGAAATTGAATTGTAGAGTGTGGGAAGGGCACTGATAAAAAATATTCTATCATTTTAGTGTCCTAGGGACTGTACTAGTTCTATAGGGCATTCAAGGCCTTCCTATACGAAACTAGCTCTTATTTGGATCTGGTAATATTGAGGTTTTTTTGAGTCGTATAATTTCTGTGGACTTGGTCAAAGTTGAAGAACAACACTTGAATGAGTGCTCAAATTGCCAAATTCTTCAAGAATATGCATGCAATTGGATTAATTATAGGTGGATTATATGCATATTTGAAGTCCCAGCCAAGCCTACCATTAGATTGATAAAGATTACATATGTATGTCACCTAAAGAAGTTCTGTTAAGTATGAGAAGTAGACTTCAAATCAATACTCAGTGGAACTCTATTCAAAACAATCATTGAATACTTGTAATGTAAGAGCAGTCCAATAGTGGACAAATTCATCATCTGTTACATGAATTCCTATTTCAGCAAGTATGAACCTCTTACAACATGAGAAGGATTAGGAAGGGTATCTCTTCATGAAATGTATTACAATACTTAGTTTCCTTGTTTCAAAAAGACAAGAAAATTATCAAATGAAATTGACATTTTAGTGCACCGTGTACCAATCTATCAATATTGAATATATATAACTTGTTCATGAAGTTTGAGGTTACTGACCTTAGGCTGATAGTTCCTTGATTTCTAAAACTGCACCAGATTTGAAGGAAAGTCAGGGCCATTGCCTCCAATTCTATCAATCAATATCTGACACAGAGATATAATGAATTTCATCTCAAACACTCTTTTGTATAGAAGAACATCCTGAAATGTTTCACCTCTAAAACACATGGTCCTTAATGAAAACAATAAACAAGTTTGCCAACATATACAAATTTGTTGACAGAGTAGTGCTGCTTCCTACATTACACCATAAGGGAACATAAAGAGCACACTTACATGTACACGTTAGATTCAGTCCCTCGCTTTTGAGTTTTGAGCAATTTCATTCTTTCTACTGATGCATTTTTGGCTAAGAAATGGCATATGCAACTGGCACAACATTCATGGGAGTACTAGGAACTACTGATCCCGGAAAAGGTCCACTCAAAACATAAGGAAGATGTCTAGGAGGAATAATGATGGGAGTAATAATAGCAGAACTAGCAGGCCTAGCAATAGGTTGACCCACAGAAGTTCCGTATGCAACAACTCTTGGTAGAGATTGCTGAGGCAAACTCTTAGGAGGCTTTCCCATAGCTCCTGTGGAACCATTCTCTTTATTTTTGATAGGTCCCTGTGGTGTTGATGTGTCTCCATCGTTCAAGCTAGTGATATCATGAATACTAGACTATCTTTTGTCTTTGTTTGCAGAGTTCAGACGATGATAATATTTCTTAGCATAACTAACCACCTAGGTAGGAGTCCTAGATATGAAGCAATCTCTGGAGATGATACACCAGTCACCTTTACAAAACTTGTCCAATCCAAACAGAAATAACCTACTTCAGTAAGAACATGATGTGCATAACTCAGTTATAAAGTTCAACCAGGCATACTCTATAACCTCCTTCCCTATCCTAAAAATTTTATGACAGACCTTTCCATTCCTATTATTATGGCACTCAACTACAATTTTAATAGATCTTTACTACATTTTACAGCAAGTGTTCATGAAAAAGAACAAATAAACATGTGGATTATTGTCTGCCATAAACAGTGCCTGAGCAGGCATCCTGCATCTATCTATAGATGACAGCGCCCATATTCAGTAGAGTCTGCCATCATCACTGGAGCATATATTGCTTATGCCCATATCAACTCCTCAAGATTGCAAGAGTGACCAATAGTTCCTGCAACATCAATAGAACAAACCTACCTTACCAAGACCACATAGAAAATACATAGCAGGTTGTATCAATGCAACGGATATTGAAATTCAAGGCAAGAAACACGACAAGAAACTCAAGACAAGAAACAAAAACAAGATTTGTTGATGTTCACTGAACGATGTTCTGTCCTTTTATGCTTGTGATAAATTGTTAACTTGCCTATTGCCCAAATCAATGTCAGTTGTTATCTTTTAGTTGTGTGTTTGGTGAAAGTGTTTATTTTGATCTTGTGTGCTCGTGTATATATGTGTGTTGATGTTTTTGGTCACATATGGTTTATGGTCTGCTAGGATAATGATGGTGTTCATTAATTTTCAAAATTTTAACATGGATGCTCTTTTTTGTCAGGTTGTTCTCTAGTTCTGCTTCCAACCAGGATTGTCCATGCATTGAACCTCAATGTGGAAGACATAAATTCTTAGCTAATCACACAATGTGGTCTTTTTCCAAGCATGCAATTCTCATCAAAGCACACAATGTGGTCTTTTTCCAAGCACACAATGTTTATCTATACAAATATTTTTTTGTTGTAAAATGCATCATGGAAGTGATGGTCATGGTTGAAGGCTTGTATTGTATCTAGTCCATGGTTTTCCAACTTCTAATTGTACATCAAGTGATAAAGTTGTGATATATTAATTTAGCTTTTGTAGAAGCATAATTACATGAAATGGTGCTCTAGAAGCACGAGGGAAGTATTATTCAATACTGTGGCAATTTCCACAGTCTTGAGGAAACAGTTCTAGCATTTTGTAATAAATTGAATATAATGAAATCCATTGTAGTGAATTGCTTCCTAGCAATCTGTTATATCTCCAACATGAGCATTTTTCATCATTTCTTTTTATATTTTGGAGAACCCAAAAATGTGACATTTATGTTGGGTTCATTCTGAATCTAAATGAATCCATCTTCCCCAGAATAATGAGTCCCGGGGAAATCATAGACATCTCTGCATTGTCATGAATTTGACATGGCTTAGGCCCAAAAATCGCATTGGTTCTAATAGAATTTATAAACTTTGCCTATGAGGATGCTCTACTAGAGCCATGTCTTCATGGATAGGCAGCAGCTACAAAAGTAGCAATCAACTCAGAAATTGACCAAATTTAATGCTTTTTCACATGCATTGGTGTACACTGTAAACATAATAGGGATCAATTTTTTGACAATTGAAAATCAAATAGAGCTAAACGTGCAACTGTAAAATCAATATGGGATCTTTTATTAGAAACTAAATATTGACATGTTTCATCAGGCTTGTTTGTTGTTTGATCATGGCATTTAGAAATGGAATTTATCTCTTCTGGACAGATATGGAAGGAAAAAAAAGGGAACTCCTAGATCACTTGAATGACACCTTCCCCCAAACGATTTTCGACTCACATGTCTTGGATTGCACCGGCAAAGAGACTTGCAAATTTTTCATAGGTACCTGCAAATGAAATGGATATTGACCACCATAAAGGCGAATAATGGATCAACTAGAGTAATTCTAAATTGCCACAATGGCCATGCTGAGCAACCAGACATTGCAAATACTAACATTTAATGACTTTAGAGTGATTCAATATAGTTATGTTGGTCAAATTTTAATTTATAGAGTATTTCATACAGGGAAGATAGCGCAGTTTGCATAAAACATGAGATTCGGGACATGCAATCTGTTTCAAAGCTAATGAAGCAATCAGGCTGCAAGATCATGAAGCAAATAGGATATATAATTGCTATTTAATTCTTAAAGAGGAGATATTATTGTAAACAAATCTATCTGTTATTACAGAATCAACAATTGCAGATGGAGGAGCATGCCCTCTATTCAGAGTGATAGCACTAATAATTATACATTTAAGAACTATTATTAGAAACATTATTTTAAGTAAGTAAATAATAATAACAAATAATTGAGTTTATAAATTTAAGTTTTAGGTGAGCCTTTTTTAGAGCATCCATGAAGATAGAGTAAAGATCTCTACTTGATTGGTTGGATTCCACTCATTGAGATAAATAGAGAAATGAGAGAAATTTATCTGTAATGTAACCAATACACTCTGTGCTTTGTTGAGGATATTGAGTACTTCTTGAAACCACCAATTTCACTCCAAATTTGTTTCTTTGATACCATTCCTCACTGTCCTACTTTTAATTAGTTAACACAAGTAGACATGAGAATATATAGTTATGAAAGAATAATTAATCAATAAGTCATAATGGCATCATAGATTATGTATGTGGACATACACATGCAAACAAGACTTAATAAACCAAAACATAAAAATCCATAACATAAACAAGATTAATTCATAACAATTCACAGATACATTCATGAAGATTCACCTAGTTGGAAATTGTCCACCAAGTGGCCATAGGAGAAGGATGTTACACTAAACCATAGTCTCCCTACTGCACCAATTCCCTTTGCAATAGAAGCCAACTCCAAGCTGAGGCTACGAATCCACAAGAGTGAACTTTTAATGTGGCTAGCTATAATTCTCTTCTCAGAATCCAATTGCAAGGTTCACAGATAATATTTACAAATACAATGGTCCCAATCCACAACCCTTTTTCCCTGTCAGCTTGCACAACCCAATGAATGGAATCACCGTTTTTTTCTCAGTAGTCCCTCAAAGTATTCTTCTCTCTAAATTTTGACACAAACTGGCAAGGAAATCTATCCAAAATTCTTATTATTGTAATTTATGGAAGATCATCCCACATTGAATTATATTGTTTCTAGAGAGATATTGATATGCTATGTGATTTGTTCATTGGTTGTTGATGAGTGATGAAAGGTTTGTTTGCTATGTTTATAAGGAATTTATTCTTAATAACGCTATTATTTCTCAATCATCCGGTCACTCTTCCAATCTCCACCTTGGATTTCATCCAAATAGTTTTCCCAGATAACAACTCTATTTTGGCTTGAGTTCTCTGTATTTCGGATCTTGTGCTTATGGATTTATCGTGACAATAAGGACCTAGTGTTTTTAAATCAAAGAAAATATTGCTCATGCTCAGTGTATCATAAGTTAGGAAATGTCAATATTTGTCCAAGAAATCACATCCATCATGGTGGTCTACTATGCTAAATCTCCCATGTGACCACTCCACCTCCTCCAAATCTTGCACTAGTTTTTCCTCTACAAAGGGATTCTTAGATTAAAACTAGAATATATATGAAAGGGTGACCATAGTATCATGGCCTGCTTTAACAAAGTGTAGAATTGCATCTCACACTTTTCTTGTCTTTCCTTAATGTATACTTCTAGATTCTCCTCAAAAAAATAATATTGACAACAAATCAAATTTTACCTTACCTTTATATGCATTCATGAGATTTATGGGGTTTTGTATGATGGAATAAGAAAATATAGTCCAAAAATGATATCTGAATCAATATGGATAGACACAGCCAAATTTGAGACTAGACCAGGATCTGAGTTTTGCAAGAAATTTAATTGTAGAGTGTGCGAAGGGCACTGATAAAAAATATTCTATCATTGTAGTCTCCTAGGGACTGGTCTAGTTCTGTAGGGCATTCAAGGCCTTCCTATAGGCAACTATCTCTTATTTGGATCTGGCAATATTAAGGTTTGTTTGAGTCGTATATTTTCTGTGGACTTGGTAAAAGTTGAAGAACAACACTTGAATCAGTGCTCAAATTTCCAAATTCTTCAAGAATATGCATGGAATTGGATTAATTGTAGGTGGATTATATGCATATTTGAAGTCCCAGCCAAGCCTACCATTAGATTGATAAAGATTACATATGTATGTCACCTAAAGAAGTTCTGTTAAGTATGAGAAGTAGACTTGAAATCAATACTCAGTGGAACTCTCTTCAAAACAATCATTGAATACTTGTAATGTAAGAGAAGTCCAATAGTGGAAAAATTCATCATTTGTTACATGAATTCCTATTTCAGCAAGTATGAACCTCTTACAACATGAGAAGGATTAGGAAGGGTATCTCTTCATCATACAGCATGGTCTCATGGTCACATGTTGCTTAAAAGACAGAGTAAAGGTTTCTTCATTAGCAAATAAATGTTAATCATTTCATATCGGTCTCAAAATTGTAGAGTGTGGGAAGGGCACTAATAAAAGATATCCTTTCATTATAGTCTCCTAGGGACTGTTCTAGTTTGGTACAACATTCAAGGCCTTCCTATAGGAAACTAGCTCCTATTTGGATTTGGCAATATTGAGGTTGGTTTGAGTCATATAATTTATGTGGACTTGGTCAAAGTTGAAGAACAACACTTGAATTAGTGCTCAAATTGCCAAATTTTTCAAGAATATGTATGGAATTGGATTAACAATAGGTGGCTTATACGCATACTTGAAGTCCCAGCCAAGCCTACCAGTAGATTGAGAAAGATTACATATGTGTCATGTCACCTAAAGAAGTTCTATTAAGTATGAGAAGTGGTATTCATAGGGATTCACCTTTGCCATATTCTAATATATGTCATGTTTTCAGATTTATGTACAAGTACAATCAATCTCCAAAAAGGTGAGGAAGTTGGTGAGATGTGCCCTTTTTGTAGCAACTC
>APFE031160429.1:7541-35950 GCA_000404065.3 Pinus taeda
ATATACAATCAAAAACAAGTTTAAATAACATAAATCAAGATTCTACCTCAAATTTTTCCAAATTAATTTTTCTTAGCCTTGAAAAAGGTATTGGAAAAGATTGTCCTAGTAAAATAATAACAACTTGATAGTATTAAGCATGTCTTTCGGATTAATCACATCAATATTATTTGGTTGAAGTTTCGAACCAACTAATGTGGTTTTCATCCAACACAAAGTTGGAAAAAGTCCATAGATCCCTAATTGAAAATAAATAAGCAAGAATGCATAGAGTTCAGAATTAGTCCTTAGACTAGTCATTAAAATTAGTTATTTAATTAATAAATAATATTTTTTAATTCTAATTAAAAACTAGTTTGTTATAAATTACTCATTATTGTTTATTTTTTATTATAATATTAATTTTATATATATATATTATAAAATAACAATTTTATTTATAAGATGAGTCAAATAAAACAAACATGTTAATTTTAATAATGCAATTAACTTTTTATTTCATAATAAATTAAAATAGATAATTAATAATAATATAATATTTTAATGGTTTTACAATATGGAATTATTCATTAATACTAATACTATTATTTGTATATTATCTATTATTTTGTATAAAAGAAATTATAATCACATAATTATAAATAAGTTTATAAGCAGTCTCAATTTCTAAAAAAAAGAAAAGATGGAAAATCAAGATGAAAGAGCGGTAATTCAACTCTTACATCCCTATTGAGATTCATATGATGTTTCTCAACCTCAATAGCCTCTCTTAGATTCCTATGGTGGAAGAGATCAACCTTGAAAATGACCTTTGCATCCTCAATGCATATATGGTGCTTATATTTCTTTGCATGCTCAGCAAGAGCTGATGAGCGAGATTGGTTGTGCCTAATGTCTGTTGCATGCTCTTGGATTCTTTGTTTAATAGAGCGGCTGCTCTCCCCAATGTAGGGAACCCCACAAGAACATGGGATCAAATAGACTCCTTTCATGTCCTTGAGGTCAATAGGGTCTTTAACTGATCTAAGAGAATTTCTAATGGTATTAAGGGTCTTGAAAGTAGAGGAAACATTATTCTTCTTAAGAATATGGGCAATCTTGTCAGTGATCCCCTGGATAAACGAGAGTTGCACCTTAGAGATTGGGCCATCACGAGGAGTCTTAACTCGCAATTCTTTATGGGCTCTTTGGAAAGCCTTGAGACCTTGAGATTTTCTATAGCCAATATTTTCAAAAACTTTAAGAAATGGGATTTTTCCTCTTCTAGGTATTTCTCATCCAAAATTCTTAAAGCACGAGTGGCTAAAGTACTAAGAACCCCAAATTTTTGTGTTGGAAAATGATGAGAACTAGAATAAAGATATTGTTCTGTGTGAGTTTTCTTGTGAAAGACTCGGAGAGAAATAGAACCATCATTTATTTTAGAGAGAAGGATTTCTAGGAAAGGAAGAGACTCATTCACCTCAACCTCCATTGTGAATTTGATGGATTCTGATTGAGAATTAAGATGGTTAAGAAATAAATCCAATTGTTTGCTACCATGAGGGCAAACGACACACGTATCATCAATGAACCTCTTCCATTTTTAGGGTGAAATTGAGTCGAGGCTCACAAAAGCCTAAGATCTAACACTATATGTATTTTTAAAATATTATATACAAATTGTATAAAAAAATACTTTAACATAAGAAAATTATAATTAATGAATATATAAAATTTAAATAAATATATAAAGCTTAGGAATCATAATTGTCCACATCAATTTATTAATGATGGTTGTACTTAGTTGTCATTGAAAGAAGAGTGACAACTTGATGAACCACCTATCCGTGTTTCGTCTATAACTTAGATTAAACCTAAATAATATGACAGCTCGATGAAGATGAGCCATGTATGGTTCCAACCTAAACTTTGCATGAGGACAGCTCGATGAAGATGAACCAGGTAGGCTTCCAACCTAAACTTTGCATGAGGAGTGGAATAAATATATTTTATTTAATAGTAATTAATAGATAAAAGATTTTGCAGGAAGAGTGGAATATATATATTTTATTGGGTAGCTTAACTTATTGAAGAAATGGTATTTTTCACTCGTTAATTTTAATCAAAATTGTTTAATCTGTATAATGAGTGGTTTTTGAGGGTGCCAAATCCATTTATGCACTCAAAAATGTATTTTAAACAACAAAATTTTTTGATAATACATTAATCAAAATTGTTTAATCTGCATAATGAGGGGGTTTTCAGGGTGCTAAATCTATTTATGCATTCAAAAATATATTTTAAACAACAACAAAAATTTGAAATTATATTGTCAAATTTTAGTGAATTATAGTGAAAAAATTATTTAGTCTATAAATTAGATTACACCTATTTTATTTAATATTAATTAAGAAATAAAAATGAAATCATTTAACCAATTAAAAAAGAATGACAATGGTACAATAACAATTTTGTACAAAAACACATATTATTATTTATATATAAATTACACTGGGAAATAACTAAATAGAATCAAAAAAGCCAAACAAGTTTCCAAACATTTATAATATATATATATATATATAATAAACAGAGACATAAATAAAAATATTTTTTAATATTGTATTTACACTGCAATAAAAATGGTGTTAGAAATCGTATAATTATAAAAAAATTCTTCAAAAATCTAAAAAATAATTTTAATTAAAAATAATAAAACAAAACAAACCAGTGTGTATATAATAATTAAAAAAATTATAAAAACAATGTCAATGCTGGTTTGACTATAAAGATTATAATTTTTTTAATATATATTTTCTAAATAATTAATCATAATAGAATTAATAAATTATTTAAATTAAAATTAGTTTGTATTAATCGATTTTTTGGAGATTTGGTGATGGAATTGCGGAAGAAATTGAGATTAAATTTTGATTTGTTGCAGTTAAAATGGTTTTTTAGAAACTAACTATAAAACTTGAGATTCCAATAAATTGCCACCAGATTTTGACCAGAAAAACTCACCAAAAAAACTTTCAAAAAATCACATTATAAACCACTGCAAATTAAAATAATTATATATAAATAACTTCCCTCGAAATTAATCAACATCATTAATTAATTAACCTGAAACTAAAGTCTCGGAAATAAAAGATTACGCACTGAAACATACGTGTGTATTCAAAGCGAACATTACTCATTAAAAAAAAAATATTTGTGTGAAAGCTGTTATTGCGTTTTTATTTTTTATTTTTTTAACTACAATTTTCAATTTTCAGTATTAATCTAAGCTGGACCTGGACCCAGATCAATCTTCAATATACTACCACTATCCAACTATCTATAAATTGATATACTAAAATCCTATGACCCTATGATTTTAATAGAATCAGATTTTCGATATATTAAAATCTTAGACATATAATTTTAATAAAAGCTAGACTTTCCTGCTAGGGTGAAGAATCTGCTTCTAAAATCTCATCACAACAAGTTAATGTATTCAATGCAATTTGAACTGCGGTATCCTGAACTTCAAACAAACAAACTTAACGTAAAACCACACTATTGCGTTTTTCTTTTATTGAGAGCTGAGCGTACAATTTCGCGTCTGTTTAGAGATGTACATGTAAAACGATACACACGCAACTTTAACTTAAAAAGGAAACAACACGTCCAAAAAGCGCACATAAGAACCTCTCAAGGACCAGAAATCAGCCATGGCCGTCGAGTTTGCGTTTACATGAATGAGGCATAAGATCCAATAACGTCTTCTACCGCCACTTCGATTGTCGAGGCCAGATTGCTAGCGGAACAGTTATGCCTGATCTCCCCTTTGGATCCGGTGAGAACGTTGAGCTGGCTCATCTTCACCATGGCCACTGCAAAGTTCTGGAAGAAAAGATCCTGATTTAGTGCAAACTCCTTCACGATTGCTGTTGTGCGAGAGTCGGTGTAGAGATCCTGATCGGAGGTGAACAGGCCCTCCCTGTTCATCAGGTCTACGTAATACTTGTTGTCGAACACGTTGGGCGTGCGAATGTCCAGCACGGTGGTGTTGGTGGAGGTCTTGGAAGGACACTCGGTGTACAGCCTCTGGGCGAAGCTCTTGTTCAAACTAGTGTCTTGCGTCGGGTATAGACGGGCGGTGAAGGAGGTGCAGTGCCCCATGCCGATGGTGTGTCCGCCTGTTATCCCAACAAAACTGTTAAACATCATCACAAAAATAGCTTTCAGAAATCCAGAGCAGTATTTAGCAACTAAATCGAAATACCTGAAAGAGCAACGAGGTCTGTGACGTTGAGATTCTTGGAGGCAAAAGCATTGATTAGCGCGGTCACCTTAAAGGAGGGAGCCGGGAGGTTGGCAACGGTCACGTTTTGTGTGGCGAATTTCAGGCTGTCCCTGCGCCCCAGCGGTACACGGTACTGTGGCCCTCCGGCCTAATTCACAATACGAATCTTAAGACTTAAACAAACTGATCTAATTAACCCAAAACGGCATACAGGAGAATGAAATAGAAGAGAGCATCCGTGGCTTACCGCCCTGATCGACTCTTTAGCCGCTAGAGCGGTGACGTCAGCACAGGACACAACAAAGCCGCAAGCCGTGTCCACGTGGCTCTTGATGTCGTTTATTATTTCAAACGCCTTCTTTCTCAGCGATAAGTTGGGCGGAGCCCCTTGTTCGCTGGGGCCACTGGCTGATCCGTCCAACAGAACCGATCCGTCACAACCCTGTAAATGAACGAGTTACAGATATACTAAAAATAGATCTATTTAAAACCTCGACAGACTGAATAAAATAAAAAGAAAATCAGTACCTGAACGAAGCAGTCGTGGAAATGGAGTCGCAGCAACCCAGCTGCCTGGGTGATGTCCTGCTTGAGGTAGAAATCAATCCTTTGCTTTACAATGGATTCCAACTGAGGACAGCTCTTCTGATAAAATGTCCATGACAACCCGTTTACAAGGGGCGGATCGGCATTGAGAGTGAGGACATTATCTCTTATGGCATAAGCGATACAGAGAGTGCATAACAAACAAAGAATCACCAGCTTCTCCATACTCATTAATATCCTGATTCACTACTTCAATCCGAGTGTGCTCTCTCACCTCCCTGTCACACACGACATACGGGATTGGGGATGGCATTGCGGTAGCTGTATTTAATGAGAGGAAAGGCAGACCCAGTCGGGGGGCGGCTGCAAATTGGAGCGCATTCAACAACAAAACGTCATGACGACTAAAGTTTTAATATTTTATTGCAAATTGATGTTTCGCCATTCAAAACGTGACTGAATTCTGAATCCAAGTTCGTTCTGGAACATTGCCTGCACACTTTTGAAATTCGAGGCTACGATTTTATAGGCAGTTTAAATTTTCTAAATATGGTTTGTGGTTTTTAATTTTTAATTTTTATTTTATTTTTTCAATTCTGATCTTTTTCTTTGAAATTTGGTGCCATTGGAATGGTTGAGTTTAAAATAATGGTACGGCAGTAGTGTCATAATGTCAATATATAAACATTTTGATGGGTTTAAAAATAAATAAATAAATTTTAATTTCTGGATAATGAAAATTATAGGGAAAAAATATAATATTATTATATAATTTATTAGTTAGATTTAAATTATAAATTATGGTATTTATGAGGTTGTATAAATTATATGAATGAATGAAATATATTTTAATGTTTCCCAAATTAAAAATTGTTTATGAGACCATTAATTTCCTTATTTTCTGTTTTTTGTAAATTAATTATTTTTTATTCAAATTGATGATGAGTTACCTCAATTTTTAAGCAGTTGTCTATAATGCAATTTTTTGAGAGTTTTTCCGGTCAAAAGCCGGCAGCAATTTATTGGAATCGCAAGTTTCATAGCTAGTTTCTACACAATCAAAGCGTCCCAGGGGTTTTTCACGGTGCTGAATCCAAATATGCAGTTAAAAAACCATTTTAACTACAACAAATCAAGATTTAACCTCAATTTCTTCCGCCCGATTCCGGAATCTCCAAAAAGTCGCATTATAGACAACTCCAACTTTTAATGTGTACTCATCGAAAATTCAATATCAAGGAACCTATGGTAACATATTGGAGTCGTATAAGGAGAGGAGGAATTGTCAAGATGGCCAAAATGGCCTGACTTCGGGCAAAAAAATTCAGAAAATCTTGTAGATGCAGTGTTTTCATCATGTTTTTGATGGTGGAAATGGATTAGCACCATCAAAAATGTCTAGAGCACCTAAAATTATGAATTTTGACAGCTTTTACTTGGATTGGCAAAAATCCCTAATTTTTTCAAAATATGGCCGGAATTTCCATAACTTTCAAGGCAAAAAGGCATAATTTTTAGACTACCGCTAACATATTGCCATAACACTGCCCCAAAAGTGTAAAAAGTTTAGGTCTTTTCCACGGTCCTTTTTACATTGAAAAGACAATGCCAAGGAACCTATGGTAACATATTGGTAGAACACACTCCCAAAAGTGCAAAAAGTACACACCCAATCTTCCCAATTTAAGTCTTTTCCACCATCCTTTTTTATAAGTAAGTTACTATGAATTAGTTCTTAATTGAGCAATAAGAATTTTTGCTCTCCATGAAATATCAGCTTTCCATGATATTTGTTATTATGCAACCTATTTAAATATTATCTTAACTCAACACTTTATCCATTTAAAAAATTTCTAAATTTAAGATAAATCTAAACTAATATAATATCAATATTATAAATATTTTTCATAATATTAACTTTAGATACAAATAAATTATAATTTTACTTTTAAAAAAAAATAACTATTACTCCTTTTTATAAAAATTTCAAAACAATATTTCATTATCCAGGAAAACCGGAAAATACATAAGATTTAGCGATTTTTTGGGGTGGCCGATATTGATATGCCCAGTACCCTTTTTGCAAGACTGCACTGCCTAATTGGTAAAGTAAAGAAATTAACGGTGGGATATTCTGTCGTCAATGTACCAATCCATATACAATATTTTTAAAAAACCTGCCACTAGTAGTCGCAGCCATGTGCTGTCATGATGCACGGGAGAATGGAGACTTCCACGGTCAAAATAAATAAAAAAAGGCTGGGAAAAGATAATCAGACAATATTGGTGGTTTTGGTGAATTTGCTGTGTGCAGAACAGATTCTGTGTGAAGGATCAGTCTGGTTTTACAACTTCCGAAAATCAATCATGACATTTTAAAAAGCAATATTTCAATGTTTGAGGGTACTTTTCTGCAATTATTTTTCCAAGTATAATTGGTATAATTCATTGCATTTTATGATATAGTTAACTCGCATTGAATGTTCCAGTCAATGCACATTTAAGACGTGTTTGGACAAAATATCATTTTACAATTTTAATGTTTTTATTTTAAGTTTTGAATGAGTTGGTGATCTGCTTGCAGATCTTAAAAAAAATAAAATAAACAGAGAAAAACTACAAACAGACTGTAGACACAGGCTAATTGATAAAACAACAGATCTGAAGATTAATATAAATACATAGAGTGACAAGTCAGCCTGTAGTCATGAAGATAGGAATACACAGTACTCAGGTCTGCAAAACAATGTCACTGTATTATTATTATTCAGGAAGAAGAGATATCCCCTGTTTTAAAAACAACGATCTCATTCTCCTTATTACCAAAAAGATAAAAAGAAAACAAAACTGCGTAATTAGATATTTCCCTTTTTCAGATGTGATGTTTCCCAAACAGTTCGCTTTTTCTTGGTTGCCCAGTCAGTGAGCTGTTGCTGATTTTTCGGTCTGTTCTGGTTGCCCAATTCCTCCCTGTTTAGATCAGGAAGCGTCCCGGCTTCCTCCACCAACTGAGGGAAATTGCGTTGCAATGTTTCTGCATTGATCCATTTGGCCTGTGCTGGAGTGTGTCCTTTCCAACCAACCAAATAGGAGAAGTATGGCTGATGTCGTGTATCTCGTTTCTTGAAGTCCAGAATTGTATCTTTGAGCAGAGGAGGCTGAAAATCTGGAATATTATCAATCGGATGATGAATTGTAACAGATTCTTCAAGGAGAGGTGGTTCAAATAATTTGAGATTATTAACATTAAGAACATCGTGGATGCCAAGCTGGGAAGGCAAGTCCAAGTGATATGCATTTTCTCCAATGCGTTCCAGAACAGTATATGGGCCATATCTCAGAGGGTACAGCTTATGATGCTGGCCCTTGAAGCGTTGCTTGTCCAACAAGAGCCACACACGATCTCCCGGTTGAAAAGACAAGTGTGTTCGCTGCTTGTCATGTCTCTGTTTGGCACGAGCTTGGGCTGCTTGCAAAGCAGCAATTACTTGAGCTTGGCGTTGAGAAATGGAGTGGATAAAATGATGAGCTGATTTTTGTTCCTGTTGCTGATGTGCAGACCCAGAAGGGGTGATTGTCAATGGCATCTTAGAGGGTGCACTTGGTTGAAACCCAAAGCAAACCTCAAAAGGTGAGAAACCAGTTGAGGAGTGTGTTGCCCGATTGTAACTGTGTTGAATGATGTGCAAATATGTATCCCACTGTTTGTTTTTGGAGAAGTAGCTGCGAAGTGAGTGAACCAAAGTGCGATTGACAACTTCGGTTTGTCCATCTGTTTGTGGGTGGAAAGCAGTGGAGAAACGAAGTTGGCAACCCAACAAAGACCAAAGAGTACGCCAAAAGGTACTGAGAAAGCGAGAATCACAATCTGAAATAATGCTACTTGGCAAACCAAAGTGTGGCCACACATGATGGAAGAAGAGATCCGCGGTTTGAGCAGCAGAAGTAGTCTTATGACAAGGAAGAAATATAGCCATCTTGGAGAAACGACATACCACTACCCAGATAGCATCATGTGTACGAAAAGTAGTAGGAAGGCCACTTAAAAAGTCCATGGAAATGGATTCCCAAGGACGAGAGGGAATTGGTAATGGCTGATACAAACCATGCTTACGATTTGAGGGCTTGCTTTGTGAACAAAGAGAACATGCACGAATGAATTTTTCCACTTGCTTTGGTAAAGCAGGCCAATAGAAGTGGCGTTGAAGATTGAGAATGGTCTTGGCGGTGCCAAAATGCCCTCCGCATGAAGATGCATGTGCTTCACGGATAAGAATGAGACGATCATCAGATTGTGGCACACATAGTTGGTTCAATTTATACAACCAACCATCACGAATGGTATAATCAAGAAATGGAGTTTGGTTGATGACTGTAGGGTGTTGCACAGCTTCCCATATCTCACCAAAGACCGGATCTGTTGCATACATCTCTTTCCAAGCATCATATGCAGCACAACGCACCTCTAGAATGTGTAGGACCTGAGCAGGCGGTCGACTTAACAAATCAGCCATCTTATTACTTGTCCCCTTCTTGTATTTAATCACCAGATGGAATTGTTGGAGGTAAGAAGCCCATTTTAAATGGCGTTGCTCTTGAATCTTTCGCTATGAGTTGATGAAGATTAGCGGATGATGATCTGTATGGAGGATGGTCTCTTTGCCAAGAATGTAATGGCGCCATTGCTTCAAAGCTTGCACTAAACTGTAGAATTCCTTGTCATAAGTGTTGTACATGAGCTTAGCATCCGCAAGTGCCTCAGAATGGTATGCCACAGGGTGGCCTCCCTGTTTAAGAACAGCTCCAATGGCGAATTGAGAGGCATCAGTTTCTATCTCAAATGGTTGATTCATATCTAGCAAGCGAAGAACAGGAGCAGAGCATAAGGCACTCTTGAGTTGAGCAAAATGTTGCTCAGATTCGGCATCCCAAATAAACTTTGCTTGATGAGACAACTGGTGCAAGGGCGAGCCAACTGTGAAAAATGAGAGACAAACTTTCTGTAGAAATTAATACCTCCCATGAAGCTCTTGAGATCATGTGCAGAGGAAGGGGCTGGCCATTGCGCCAAGGCTTGTACACGATAGGGATCTGGGCGAACCCCTTTGTTGTCAATAATAAATCCCAAATATTGAACTGATGTTTGTCCAAAATAGGATTTCTTTTCTTTGACCTGAAGGTGATGTGCTCGCAATAACTCAAGTATGGTGCGAACATGCTGAAGATGGTCTTCCCAAGATTTGCTGAATACTAAAATGTCATCAAGGTAGATGACCACAAACTTACCCAAATGTGCCCTGAAAATATCATTAATGAATCTCATAAAGGTGGCCGGTGCGTTGGTCAGTCCAAATGGCATGACCAACCATTCAAATAGCCCAAACTTTGTTTTAAAAGCAGTTTTCCATGTGTCGGATGCATGCATGCGAACTTGATGGTAGCCTGCAGTTAAATCCATCTTTGTGAAGAAACAAGCCCCGTGTAAATGGTCCAACAAATCCTCAATGCGGGGAAGGGGGTAGCGGTTTTTAACAGTGGCTTTATTAAGGGCTTGATAGTCTGTCACAAGGCGCCATTCAGAAGTATCTTTTTTGGGAATAATAAAAGCTGGAGATGCACAGGGCGAGGATGATGGCTGAATATGACCGGATGTCAACAATTCTTCAATTTGGCGTTCGATCTCAGTTGCCTCTCGAGGAGCAAGGCGATAAGATGGGGCATTGGGTAAGGAAGCGCCAGGAATAAGATCAATGTGGTGTTCAACAGAGCGCGCTGGAGGCAGCCCTGTGGGTTGGGTGAAGACATCTGCAAATTCATGGAGAAGAGGAGCCATTGAAGGAGGGACTGGATGGGTGAGGTTGTCTGGCTTGACAGGGCGAACCAAGCACAAAGAAACATCTTGGTTTAAATTGACTCGCATAATGGGAGCTTTGCCAATGGAAGGTTGGGTTGATGTGCTAGCTGAGGATGTGAGCACATAGGTGCGCCCCTCGTGCTGCAAGTGGTATTGGTGATCTGTAGCATGATAAACAGCATGTCGAGCCTCTTGATAGGGAATTCCTAGCAATAAATCAGCACAATCGAGAGGAGAAACATCACATACCACAGTATCTCGGAAAGGTCCAATAGCAAAGGTGACAGCACAACATTGTGAGATGGTAAGACGAGGACCATCCTTTCTGACCCAACCGAGCTGATACAAGTGGGGGTGAGGAGTGGTGGGAAGGCACAGGCGTGCAACTAAGTCTTGTGACATAAGATTCTTCTGACTCCCATTGTCAAGAATAAGCGTGGCCAACTCATGTTTGATTTGACAATTATGGGTAAACAAAGGCGTAACAGAGGTGTTTGGTGCATTAGCAGTCATGAGGATGAGAGAGGGGTCCACTTCAGTCGGATTTTCCAGAGAAACAACTGGAAGTGGGGTAGTGGCCTTTGGTTGTTCGACCTCTGTAAAAAGAGTTTTCTGGGGGCGGAGATTTTTCAATACTCGACAATCTGCAGACGCATGTGAGTTGGTCTTGTGAAATGTACACCAGGGGGTGCGGTGAGGTGTGGGTGATGAGGCAGAGGCGACATTAGAAGAATCAAAGGAAGATGGACCATTTCTGGCTTGAGGATATCGGATTCTAGTACCCACTTTGCGTTCCACCGCCAGGGCCCGAATAAAGGCCTTATCTAATGAAACACTATCAAACAACTCAACTTCACGACGAAGAAGCATTAGCAAACCAGAATTAAACTTGATAATCAGTACCTCGTCTGGATCGGATATATGGAGTTGAATGCGCAACTTGCAGAAGACATCAATTTAGGCTTGCACTGATTGATTGGGTAGTTGTCAAAGCTGCAACCATTTGGCAAGGAGATTTTGTATATATCCTGGAGGATAGAAGCGTTCATGTAAGGCCTCGCAAAAGAGATTCCAAGATGTGATAGGCGTCGAGTTGGTCTCGGCTTGTTCTCCAAGTTCCACAACCAAGGACATATTCTCAAGATGAGTATCCCACCATGTTTGTGCTAGGCCTTCCAATTGTAGACTGGCGATCTGAAGTTTCATCTCCTCGGTCATTGTTGGACTGGTTCGAAAATAGTTGGAGAGGCTGCGGATCCAAGAAACAACAGTCTCACCATTCATTTGCCCTGAGAATTTGGGCAGTTGAAAGCGTGCATCAAGTTGCATTGGCCCTGGAGGGCGTTGTTGTTGTTGCAGCGTAATTAGCTCTTGAAGAGCCCTAGCTAAATCATTCACTGGCGAGGCTGCCTGGGAGTGCTCTGGCTGCTCTGGACGCTCTTGACGGGGCGGCATGATTTTCATCCACTGAATGGCGTGAAATGTATGACCCCTAAAAAAAAATTCTTCGAACAGGTGGATGTCTTCCAAGATCTTACGCTCTGATACCAATTGATCTGCTTGCAGATCTGAAAAATAAAATAAACAGAGAAAAACTACAAACAGACTGTAGACACAGGCTAATTGATAAAACAACAGATCTGAAGATTTAATATAAATACACAGAAGTGACAAGTCAGCCTGTAGTCATGAAGATAGGAATACACAGTACGCAGGTCTGCAAAACAATGTCACTGTATTATTATTATTCAGGAAGAAGAGATATCCCCTGTTTTAAAAACAACGATCTCATTCTCCTTATTACCAAAAAGATAAAAAGAAAACAAAACTGCGTAATTAGATATTTCCCTTTTTCAGATGTGATGTTTCCAAAACAGTTCGCTGTTTCTTGGTTGCCCAGTCAGTGAGCTGTTGCTGATTTTTCGGTCCGTTCTGGTTGCCCAGTTGGACTCATATATATGTTTTATAATTTTTTAGTAGAAAATTCTATTATAATTTAATTATTTAAATTAAATATTTGGGATAGTTAGTATTAATTATTATTAGTATTTGTATTGGGATAGTTATTATTAATTATTAGGTTTGTGTTTTACCACAATTTATTGTTGATTGTTTGAGTGACTTCATAGGCCAAATGAATTAGGCACGGTTGTTCTTATTTCTACTTGTAATCTCAGTGGTTTCATTTCATCCATTTTCAGTTTTTAGTTTCCAGTGTGAAAGCGTCTGTGAAAGCGTCTTTGAATTAGTGCAGGAAGTATGGTTTCAGATTTGCAGATTACAATTTCATGAACATGCTCAAGTTACAGCCTTCCATATTTTGATTTTTGTGTCAGTATATCTTATTGATCAATTCCTTCCAATAGGCAAAGTTTTTATGTCAAAAGAGTCACTCGAGTCATAAGCCTAGTCAATCCAAAGTTGGGAGGTTTTTTTGTCTATATTGTTTGGCTCAGTTGATATTGCAGGTGAAACCATCTATTGGAGTTCAAAACCAATTTTCCAATGGTATGTAGAGCTCCCCAAATGGACCTCCAGGTCAAAATTAGAGCAAATCAAAGATTCCCTTGGTAAAGTAGAAAACAAAGAGGAAAAATGCTTAAGTGAAGTCCCGGATCGCAATTGGCGATTCAAGGTCCACAAGGGCATCACATATCACATTATCAGAGAAAGTGACGATATCGGTAGCATCCCCGTGGAGCGAACTATTATAACAATAATTTTTTCGTATTTTTCAATCTTTTTGAAAATGTTAACAATTTTAGTGTTAGTATTCAAATTTGTAACAAACAGGGAAGTTTGAGGTCATTTTCAAACATCAGAAGGATTCAAAGCTTCATCGGACCCTTTCCATTGGAAAGTGTTACGAAGGACGATATTCCAGGGTTTAAAGGCTCCCATAATGAAATAAGTTGAAATGTTAGAGCATGAATGAATTGTGAGTTGTTGAATCACAAGAAAGGAGAAATAGAATGTTGTGTATGCGTAAAGGTAACTAATCATGCTTTTGAAGATTCCTTTGCTAACTTGTTCGAATCATTAAGAGGGAAAAACCTTTTCTTTTCTCCAAGTCAACAAGGGGTAGCTTCTCATGATTTCCAAGGCCTTGTGGCTAGTCTACTAGAATCATCAATGATGGTAGAGTTCATTTTGTTCTTCATCAAAGGGATTAGATTCAATTTCCAGTTTGAGTTGCCATTTCTTAAATTTTTCTTTCCACTTAAAGAAAGTGTGAACAAAAATCAGTTAAGCAACCATTACTTTTGTGGAATTCTTGAAAATATGTTTTCAACCATAGGATTTGATATTGGTGATGAGGATGTAATGGAGGATGAAATCTATGAAACCGTATGTGAAGATTCATTCCAACAAAAAATGGTAGTTTCCTCCTTAGGTGAAAGTGAAATCAACCAGGATTTCTATGATAGTAATTTGTAGTTGTCTTGCGAGTCTTTGAATGATCAAGATGTATGTGAAGATGGTCACTCTAATCGCCCTTCATTCTTTTCCTTTCCTAATTTTTCAATTCAGAAAGGAATTTGTGAAGATCATAAATTTGAATTTCCTCACATAGAAACCCAAGAGGGTCATGATTCATTTATTGAGTCTAATAGAAATATACAACAATTTTGTTGTTTTGAGCTTGATGAACATATTCAGCGGTTTCCAAATGATCAAGAAAGGGATGATAATATTGAATCAATTTGTTCTTCATTCCATTCTTTTCCTCAGTTTTCATCTCATGAAGAAGATTGTGAAGAACATATTTTTGAAATTTCATGCACATAAACTTTAGATAGGGAAACCATTCATGGTGATAACTACCTAGGGTTGCAAGATAATTTTAAAGTAAATAATTTTTTTATAGACCCGAGGGATGTGAACATATTTTCTATTAATAATATGATTACCTCAATTGAGGATATACATGACAAGATTGATGAACATACTGCTCCCATTTCTTTTGAAGATAGACCTCAGTTTTTGAAAGACTACTTCCATCCTTTTTCCAATCATCAGGTAAAGGTAACTAATCATGCTTTTGAAGATTCTTTTGCTAAATTGTTGGAATCATTAAGAGGAAAAAACCTTTTATTTTCTCCAAGTCAACAAGGGGTAGCTTCTCATGTTTTCCAAGACCCTGTGGCTAGTCTGCTAGAATCATCAGTGATGGTAGAGTTTGTCTTGTTCATCGTCAGAGGGATTGGATTCAGTTTCTAGTGTGAGTTGTCATTTCTTAAATTTTTCTTTCCGCTTAAAGGAAGTGTAAGAAAAAATCATTTAAGAAACCATTTACTTCCATGGTTGCATTGGGTTTTTGATTTCCCCTGATTGGGCAGATACTTTAGTAGGTTAGAGTAGGAAATGACATGCAAGTAAGTGTGATTTTTCAACAGTGATTTTTTCAATTTCCATTTGCAGTATGTAGTGTGCAACAAGTGTGGATGAATTTTCCAAAGGACTTAAAGCCTGAAGTGAAGGCCCTAAGGTTTTGCTGATATCGATGAGGAAAATAAGAAGTTTTTTTAGAAACGGTTGTATTTTTTACTTTCAAGTTCAGAATCTGTAAAATCATCTTTTAAAAGATGAAGTTATATTTTTTTAGTAAATTTTGTTTTTAGCTAATTTTTGTAATGGATGACGCAATTGGTCTTTGGAAAGTTCTTGTTGCCATCATTGATCAACAACATCCCCATGGAGCCAGTTGTTATCATAATAAACGTTTCACAGTTTTTAATTTTTTTTGAAAATGCTGACAATTTTAGTGTCAATATTCAAATTTGTAATGAACAAAGAAGTTTTAGGTCTTTTTTCAAATATCAGAAGGATTCAAAGCTTCATCGGACCTTTTTCATTGGAAATTGCTCTGAAGCAGCTAGAGTATGTTGGGACGAAGGAACAAATTTCAAACATCTTCACCAAACCATTTCCCAAAGAGAATTTTGAGTATCTAAAATAGAAACTAGGAGTAATTTTTGCTACAAATTGATCTGCAAAATCCAAACTCGGAGGCATATTTTAGATGGAATTATGGTGGCACATGAGGCCATTCATTCTTTGAAAATTACTAAGAAGTAAGGTATGATGTGTAAGTTGGATTTGTTTAAAGATTATTGTAAACTAAATTGGGATTTTTTATGCCATATTTTAAGGGTATTTGGATTTTCAAATGAATGGATAACATGGGTATTTAATATGGTTTCCTCTGCTTCTTTTTCAATTCTAGTCAATGGATACCCATCTACCTCTTTTCAGGCATCTCAAGGAATTTAACAAGGGGACCCACTCTCTTGGAAGGAAACAACAATTTAACTTAGGATCAAAGGACTCTGCATGTATGGAAATGACTTGTTGGTCACCCATCAACAATTTGTTTATGATATGATGGATATTGGCACAACAATGGTGCAAGAAGCTTTAAACCAGATCCTAGACTTTCTTTCTATGGCCTCGGGCATGGAAATCAATAGAAAAAAATCCTAGGGTGTTTTCTTCAACAATCCTATGATTGTACAAAGGCATGTAGTAAACATCACGAAGATCCAGATTAGTACTTTACCTTCAAAATACCTAGGTTCTCCCCTCATGGAAAGTTCCCTCAAATGGAGTGTATGGGAAGGAATGCTTACAAAGCTTTAGAAAAAACTTTAAATATGGACTTAAAATCTTTGAACATGAGAGGATCGGTAGTTCTCCTTAAAGTTGTGCTACAAGAAATACTTGTATATTTACGTTTTACAAAGATGGATCCCACTACCATTCCACAGGAACTGCAATGAATCCAACAATATTTTGTATGGGAAGGCTCAATATTGGAGAAGAAATGGCCTATAGGACTTGGGATAAGATGTGCAAGCCAAAATTGAAAGGAGGTCTTGGCTTGAGGGACCCCTCTACAATGGCCATAGAGTTGGGTGTTAAAATTTGGTGGCAGTGACTCCAAGGAGGGTTGGATCTATGGAAAAGAATTTGGACTAAAAAATATGCCCCTAAAACCCACCACAATAGTTGACATGATTGAATATATTTGGCCCTGAATTGTTGGTTTAGACCCTGGAAAAGAAAGGCATGTGATTGATTCAGAAGCACTTCTTTTGGGAAATTAAGAATGGGAGAAAAACCATGTTTTAGGTAGAATCTTAGCAACAAATTCCAAATATGGAGGACCATGTGGAGCTAGAAAAAATTATATTGCAAATTAATACCTAGGGAAAAGTGACAATAGAATATTATTAGGCATATGAGGCCAATGACTAGCGATAACAAAAATGGATTAGTCCGGAAAAATGTGACACCCTAAACTGCTTGGAGAGATATAGCTGAACTTTTAGAACAAGTTGCAACTCTGCAAGATTCCAATATCACCTCAAGAGGATAAGCTCAAGTGGGGCTATAGTTCGAAGGGAATTTTCTTAATCAAGGAAGCATCTAAGCTTGAAGTAGGATATCATGATTAAGCTATTAAGGAGGTATAGATCACAATCTGCAAACAATACTTATGGCACATAGTATCAATCTTCTTATGGTTAATTTTAAAGGATAAACCTCTAACATGGGACAATATTCAGAAGAGGAACTTCCATGGGCCTTATTGATGCCCTTTACGTTTATTGAACATTGAGACTTTGGATCATCTATCCAGCCTATGCACATTTATTGGGGGACTATGGAATAAGCTAAAGGATTACTTATATAAATAAGGTTGGAGTCCCGATAGAATACACAAGATTATAAGAAGTTGGCAGATAAGAGTGTTTGACAATCCCATCCTTAATTGCATTTATAATATTCCCCTTTGTTTTCTCCTTTGGGGTATATGGAAAGAAAAAAGAAAGAGGATGTTTAAAGGTTGAGCTATGATAATGGAAGCCACATGGAACACCTTTGTCAAAAGTGTTAAAGAAAAGGTCCTTGGATTAAATTGTTCAACCCAGTATTGGTAGGCTTTAGGTCTTGAATCATGAATTTTGAGTGAATGATTCCTTTCCTTGCCTGATAGCTTACCCACTATCAACCTCCTCCTGTCATTTCCTCTAGTCCATCTAATTAGCAAACCCCTCCAGCCCCTTTTGTGAAACTGAATTTTAGCAGGGTTGTTAAGGGTAATCCAAACCCCACAGGGTATGGAGGCATCATCATAGATCACACATGGATGTTGGTATTCATATATTAAGGGACAATAGGAATCAACACTAGTAAGCAAAAGAGATAGAAAGCTCGAGGATGGGTCTAGAGTATGCTTTGAATAAAGGTTTCAATAATATCTTGTGGAACGAGACTGACAATTAATCATCAACATGGTTCATAAACTACAAGTAGGATCTGATATTCACAAGAATCCAAAATTTGGAGATTGGAATCATTACTAGAACATATCATGTTCTTTATATCAAATACCTCAACTCTTGTTTCAATGCATGTAAGGAAAATATGGAACAAAGTGGTGGATTTGCTAACTAAATGTGGTTTTTTGGAGTCTTCCCAACCTATGCCATCGACATGGAATTGATTACCTTCTAATCCTATGAAGGTGGTCTACTGGCAGATGGTTCGGGAAGATTCCCCAACCCAAAATGGGTTGACTAACAAAGCCGGGGGGCATACAGATACCCACAAAGGATCCCACTATCATCTCCAAAAAACAATAAGTAATTAGCTAAGACTTAATAAATTTAGTTAACCCGTGCCTACTTGGAAGCACCAGTCACATGAAACTAAAGCTAACATGATAGTAAAGTGACAAGATGTGTATATACTTAGAATGGTAAAGTCATTGTGGAAGTAGATGTGTGAATGTTTTTTATAGAAAAAATGTTGTTATCTGTCACGTCACTTCAATCACGTGTGTATAATTTAATCTCCACAAAATATTCTAGAATATTCTTAATAGTAGTTAGAAATAAATGTTGAGATTATCTCAAAAGTAGTTTTCCCTTTCTATCATTTTAATGAAATTGATCAATTAAAATAAAATGTCATGTGGAAATTAGTTATGAATATGTGTTACGCTTATTTACATTTAAATATCCAAAATTCACATGTTTATATATATATATTATATATATAACTTAATTTTTATAATTTTTCTTATAAATATGAAATGTACAATGAGGCAAGAATGTTTATTAGCTATTTAATTTATGTGACTACCCCAATTAGATGTTTTTGTTATTTTTAGTTGGAAATCACTGATATAATTTTTAGGTTGATAAAGCTTTCTTTATTAAACATATTTTTGTCGTTGTTGTTGGTATACTCTTGTCCTCTCCTCTATATCAATGGATGTAATTTCAAATATTAACTATCTTCCATTTGTAAATCCATATTTACATTTTCTATTTATCTAATACAATTATAAAATTACTATGCAAAATATTTAATAACAAATATAATTATAAAAAATGATACCAATATAAATATATCAATCAAATTTATTAATATAATTTTAGTTGTTTAAAATACAAAATTTTAAATGTATAATAAATCTAACACCTTTATATATATATATATATATATAATTTAAAAAAAATAAAATACTTTAAAATAATTAAATTAATTAAAAAAAACACCTACTAACAAAAAAACCAACCACCAAAACAAATTAAACTCAAACTCTATCAAATTTAAATTAACCCATAAAAGAACATATCCAAAAAGTTAGAAAAAAAACACGGAAAATACATTCTTTAAAACCGGTCGAATTTCAAATTTATCTTTCCTATCAAACGAAAATATGATGACATTTATTTGTTTTCCCTACCTTACATTTTAATTTAACATGATGACATTTATTTGTTTTCCATACCTTTCCTTTTAATTTTTATACATATTTATGAATGTCGAGTTCCTTTTTATCTTTCTGTATAAATTTTGCTACCATATATTTTTATTTCATAATATTTTGACCAGAAAAATAATTAAAAAATATTCCAGATAAAAATTAATAATTTAACTAACATCCTTTGTAATTTGTATTATAAAAATAAAATATCATTGAATATTTCATACTATATATTTAGTTAAACATGGTCTAAAATCTGATTTTAAAATGTTATCCTTTTGACCAAGATTTTCCAATAAGAGAAACATCTCAAAAGGTAAATATTCATTTTTATCATTAGACTTGCTTTACACACTCTCAAAATGTAAATATTCCTTTTTTTATCATTAGACTTGCTTTACACACTCTCGACCCATGCTAAGGATTGGATGAAACTTTTGATGTATATAAATATTTTTTTTATATTAATATAATAAATTTTGATGACAATTCGGCGAGAAAAATTACAAGGGAGGAAAGGACATTAAAAGAGAACTTCACATCTTGGGTAGTTACATGAAATTGGGGAGAGGTAGTGGCCTTCCCGGATTCCCTCTCTTGAGGGAGAGTTATCCCAAAAAGGAAAATAGGTTAGTAGGTGAGAGGGAAAAGTTGGATGTTAACTTGGAGATTGGGAGCTTGGTGGAGGAGGCCTTATTAAGAATTAGTTGTGAATTCTAGTTCTCCTCTATAGGACGTTGTTAGAGGGAAGGAAGGACAATATCTTAAAGGAAATCCTTAGCTTAAGCTAAGAAGGAAGGGCTACTGTTAGGATGACTGCCTGAGATGTGAAACTGACTCGAGAGGAGATTGATTACAGAGGAGTGTCCTTACTTTGTTGTAGTTGCCTATGGTAGACTCATTTAACAACACTCAAATAAGTGTTTACAATAGAAAATAATTGTTTATTTCAGTTTCCTATGTGAAAAAAGAATTAGGAAAGTTTTACGTTCTAATCTTTTTCTACAATTGGGATTTTGAGGAAATGTGGAAACAAAATATCCAGAGTTAAGGATCATTGTTTGTTTTCTGTTAAAAGATTCCTTTCTTGAAAATATTAAATAGAAATCTAGAATCTCAATGAATAGATAGTACAGATGCAAATATTCATATTTATACATGAAAGAAAAATATTTATTGTACAAAAGAAGAGAGAATTTGTATATTGTTCTTGCTTTTAAAAAGAGTGCACTGAAATATTCATAAAAAAACTTAGCAGAGAAACCTTGTAATGAAAAATCCCACAATTTGATTAAAGGACATACACACACAGACATATATATATATATATATATATATATATATATATATGCAGGAAATTGTTCTGCAACTCAACAGTTCTGTTTAAAACCTTGATATTATATTATACATTTTATATATTGCTCTTTGCATCAAAAGAAAACTAGAGACCATGCAAGCTAAGTGTCTCTCAGACTGTGTAGCCTTGGCAGTGAATCTTGACCATTGCAAGGCGTTGAAACCCATATTACCATTAAAAAAAAACTGCAGTATGCATGCCATGCAAAATTTAGAGTTAGCCTTGCATGAATCGACCAATGCTTGTAGGTAAAAATCATATTCAAGGGTTAAAAACAAGAGGCCAAACCCTAGGTAGGGATTACCTTGTGCCAGAAAACTATTCCAAACTATGAGTGGGTATACCAACCTGGAAAGGTAAAAACATCGCAACCGTAAGTAAATATCCAAGATGGAGGAAATAACACTTGAGATCTTTTGAAAAACTTGCATGTGGAGTGGCTTACAGTGTCTGTCAACAACGACAAAAACCCAAATAAGGAGAATTTGTGAAAAGACTCATGTGGTCAATAGGAGAATAAAAAGAAAATAATTGTTAATAATAAATCTAAGGAAGAAGGAAAAAACCCCTCTTTACTTGAGCATGGTGACTAATCACATTTCACACCTGGAAACAAAAACCAACACTGCAAAATTAGCAGAATGTGAAGCCAGGTAAACGAAAATAAGGATAAGCAAAAAGGGTAGCTTAATAACAGTAATCGTAATTGTCAGCAAAAAATCTATTTATTACCTAAAATCTCCTGAGGTAAGGGTTTTCTCTAATGGACGACCCTGCATCCTAAAATTGAAGTCGAAACCTTTCTGGAAGAACCCAACAACCTCACTATCATAATCTCCTCACCAGGGGCAGAGCCAAAACCATGATAAATAAAAAACTAAGTATCATATAAGTTACAATTAGAAGCATTCCTCAAGCTCTATTAAAAAAAGGTCAAGAATATTACCTATATAGTATACTGGGTATGTCATTTCGATATGGAGGACCAAGGTCAAGAATATTACCTATACAGTATACTGGGTATGTCATTTCGATATGAGGACCACTCTACTCTAGTAATGGTGGCCTAGTGATATTGAGGTTTGGTGAGGGAAACTTAAAGAAGATTAGAGATATTGTAAACCTTAACACTTTCGAAATCGCCAGACAACGAGGTTTTGAATCCTCTAGAAACATCAATGAAAATGGAAGTGCAACGTTGAGGTGGGGGTAGGTAATTACCTTGACCACCCACCTGCTCATCCTCATCGTCTATTTCAAAGAGAAAATTGCTTCCGTTGATTATTGTACTATATCCTTCAGGTGAAAACTGGCCATAAAGTTAGGTCGGGTAGGGATGCAATGAGTTAACCAAGGTTGTAATATTGAGCATCGCTTCAAACCATATATAAATTATTAATGATATAACAATTACGTCATGAGAGTTATGAAGTGTAACCACCCCTCCCACATTTACTCAATTTCCCTTGTCTATCGGGGTAAACATGAGTTGAGGGATACTATAACATGACCCAACCTCCTAAGTATAGTTAAGGAAGTGGAGTCAACACACTGAAACTTTACTGACCTTCCTAAGGAGCTACAAGACACCTAGGAGCTAAACAACCACTCCAAGTGCCCAAAACTTGGGTTGGATTATTTTTATTGACCTAGGCCCACAACTGAATTCATGACAAGGCCTCCATGTGGTTATAGGCCTCTAACCACATGCATAATCCTGTAAGGGTGCAGTTATGGCCCAAAACTTCCAATTTAGAGGGTGCAATCCCAGATTCTAAGCCATCATTTCAGGCTAGCCTTTAGACCACTACCCAAAACTCAATGAGACTTTCCAAAATCTTAAATAACATCAGGACAAGGAAATTCATACAAAACTTGATCAAGGACTTGACCTAACTAGGCGTAACCATGAAAGTCATTTCGTCAAATAGATGGTGAACATGTAATCTACAGGTCAGGAGTGCATATCTGAACATATGAGTGTGAAACTTATCTGAGATTCACCAAGAAGGTCTAATGCCCTCTCTTAATAGCTACAATAGCATTTGTTAGCTCATGCATTCATTAACCATTCATCAACTAATCAAAACATATCAAGGGTCATAGCTAGAATATGTTATGAAAACACGCTTATAACCAACATATAACTAGAATAATAACCATGACAGAACAACCATCAAAGTCACATAATAACAAGTACTCATAAATTACAATAGGAAAATAGCTCTTAATAACATATGCAAAAGGAAACTAAGTAAGGGACTTCCATGTACTATCCAACCCTATATTGGGATGAACCAAATCTTTCTTTCAGCCAATCACCATCGTGTCATATTCCAAGCATGAATATGGGACTCAAGACATAAACAACCAGGGCTTCCTAGAGATTAAACCATGTCCACCCTCATGCTCCCGCAATCGCGCCAAAATCAATCAAGAGATCACATAAGAAGACCAAAGCATAAAAAACCAGGGTTTCTTGGAGATTAAACCACCTCCACCCTTAGGCCACTGCGATCTTGGAAAAACTGGTCAAGAGATCACAATGCCCAAAGCAAGCTTAGATGCCTAAGAATTTCTTCACCAATACCTTGAGGAATTTTCTTGTCTCCACCCACCTATTGAGGGCTTCCTAGAGATTAAACCACCACCACCACCACCCCCAACCCTTGGAAATTTTTCTGGGACCATCTTGCCCAGTTCCAAAATCTTCCGGCAATCCAGAGTTCAACCAAATAACATAACCTCCCCACATAATGGCTATTCGAAAATGCCAAGGCAAGGCTGAAACCACTGTCACACCTAACAAAAACCATGCTAATGACAACAAAAGAACCAAATACACAAATGCATGTACCATGCATTCTAAAACCAGCTAGGAAATCACACATGCTACCTATTATCTACAAGTCTTACTCGTAAAGATGCTTGATCCACCCTTCCTTACTTGTCCTTTTCTTTCTGTCTCCTTCCTTTTTCTTCCTTGTCCTTCCTTTTTCCAATCCTAGAGTGTACCAAGAATGATCCGGATTTAAACACAAACGCAACAAATTACAGAGATACCATAAACATAGAGATGCAGCGGAAATAATATTTCATTTCATTAAGATAAAATACTAAAATATGCTTACAAACAGAAATGGAAATAAACCAGCTAGGGCGATGGTAGTTTATCTCTTAGAAGAGATGTGGCGGCTACATGCCTTTGAACTGTGTTACAATGAGGCTCGAAGGCCTATTTATTATTAAGGGATAATGGAAAACCCTTAACATCCCAAAACCTAACCCTAGAAGATGAAACGCCAAATTGTGGGCCCCATTTTGGGTAAGTTGGTACATCAACTTCCCGGGGTCGTAACTTTGGCACCCGATCTTCGTTTGACACGTACAATAGCTTGTTAGAAATATTTATTCGAGCATTACAATTTTGGGAAGAGCAACATTGATCCATGGACCCATGTTGCTCTCAAATTTCCCAAAAAACGTCGTTTAAGGCCTCAAAACAGCTCCAGAAGTTCAGGACCCAAAAAACTGCTAAAAATAGTAAATTGTGCTACAATTACGGAAACTAAAAAACTTAAAGAGACGGTTGTGGGGGTCCAAGTGGAATAGGTGGGTGGCCACCAACATCCACCTAGATCAAAGAATGCTCTAAGTGTGCAATAGTATGAGAGAATGGAGAGAGCTCAAAAATTGAATTGACAAAAAGCTGCAAAATGATCTTCAAAAGCCTTTTTATTATTGAGGCCTCTATTCTCTTCAATTTCCTCTATTTTCCTTCAATTTTCCTCCTCATGAAAATTTGTGACCTTTCATCTCCCTTTTCTGCTATTTTCCTTTATTTTTAATAAATAAATGTCAATTAATGTCTCTTTGCCTTTGCAAATTCCTTTGCCATTTCCCTTACCCATAATAAAGCAAAAGTGACACCCACTAGATGTTTTTCCCAACATTCAGTTTGGAATACGTGTCCCATGACCTTGGTCTTATTTTTCCTTTATTAACTTTATTGCATGAATTTTTAACCTGGGGTTGTACAAACTCCTCCCCCTTATGTAAACACCGTACTCGATGTTCTATGACACCTATGACCAACACAATCATTGAAAAAAAACATATTGCTTATGGAGCTTTATAACTTAGCTTGATGTAGTTTTTACAATGAATAACCCACTGACAAGCAAAACCAACATAACAAACATGACGACATGAAAACCATACCACTTATTGGAGGTTTATAACACAACTCATTGTGGTATTTACAATAAACACCATACATAAATATCTACATAGACCAAAAATACTTTGCCTCAACCAACAAAGGTTGAAGGATACAAAGCCCACATCTGATTATCCATCTCCAAGGTAGCTTCATTAGGCCCAAATTGCCTCCACTACGCTTTAACTTGCTCTATTGCTCAGTTCCAGAGAGTGAGCTATTTTCACTACAATATGCATTGAGGTTC
The DNA here is from genome assembly GCA_000404065.3 of Pinus taeda. Classification (NCBI taxonomy): domain Eukaryota; kingdom Viridiplantae; phylum Streptophyta; class Pinopsida; order Pinales; family Pinaceae; genus Pinus; species Pinus taeda. Next base: position 32,820 of record APFE031160429.1, read on the forward strand.
AAGCTAGAATTCTCCTTCTAGCTCCACCTGCAATACAGACCAGCGAACCACATGATCAACATCCTTCACATATATTTTAAGCAATGAAACATGGAAAACATCATGGAATTTCACTATTGGAGGCAATGCAAGTCTGTAGGCAACTAGTTCAATCCTCTCAAGGATATTGAAAGAACCCACAATACTGAGGTGCCAACTTGGCACCTGATCCAATCCTTAAGGAGCTCTTATTGGGCTTCATGCGTAAGAACACAAGCTACCCAACCTGAAACTCCTTAGATACGATGTATCGATCTACATAACTATTCTGCCTATCATGTGTTGCCTTTAGGTTCTTCATGATAATATGTATTTCTTGTTCCATCTCTACCAACATGTCTGGTCCAATCAATACCATGTTCACTGGATCGCTCCAACTGATGGGAGTATTACAACTCCGCCCATAAAGTACCTCAACAGACTCATTTTCAAAGATTCTTGATACCTATTATTGTACGTAAAGTCTACCAATGGAAGATACTCCTCCCACCTTCTTTGTTGGTGCATAAAATAAATCCTCAACATTTCCTCCATAATCTTGTTGACCCTCTCTATCTTTCCATCTCTCTTCACATGATAATTTGTACTGAAGGCCAACTTTGTACCCAAACCTCTAAACAACTCCTTCCAAAACCTGGAAGTGAACTCGACATCTCTGTCTGACACAATCTTCTTAGGAATACCATGCAACCTCACTATCTCCTTGATTAATACCTGAGCTACCTCATTAGCTAAATTAGTAGACTTCACTAGAATGAAGGAAGATACCTTGGTCACCCTGTCAACCACAACCATGATGGAATCATGTTGCCTAGATGTCCTCGGCAAACCTATGATAAAATCCATAAAAATGACCTCCTATTTCCATTCTGGAATTAGAATTGGTTGTAGTAAACCACCTGGATTCTTGCACTATATTTTTACTTGTTGATAATCCAAACACCTTATGACAAACTCAACTACCTCTTCAAATTCGACCCATAATAGAACTTCATAGATGTTATAGTCTTTTGATATCCTGGATGACCTGAATACGACTTAATATGAAATTTCCTCAAGATAAGCTTCTTGAGCTCACTGTTGGTCGACACATAGATCATTTCCCTAAATCTCACCAAACCATCCCTCATGAGATGATAAGCCACATCTTGTTCACCTTTTACCCTGGTTACATAACCTGTGCCTCAACTGTTGGTACATGTCATCCTGTTGTCCCACATGTAAGATCTGATCTTGTAAATTTGTCCCATCTGAACTCATAGTTGTCACGTGATTTACTTGTACTCTTTCACTAAGAGAATATGCAACCATGTTCTCATTTCCTTTGATGTACATGATCTCAAAGTCAAACTCACTGAGTGTGGCCAACCATCTAGTTTTCCTAACATTTAGATTAGGTTGGTCAAATAAGTATCTCAGCCCACTATGATCACTCATCAATACAAACATCCTGCCAAGAAGATAGTGCATCCAGATCTTCAATGCATGAATGATGATTGCAAACTCAAGATCACGAGTCACATAATTTTTCTCGTGCTCATTCAGTTTCCTTGACTTGTAACATACCACCTATCCCTCTTGCATCAGGACTCCACCAAGTCCTCTTTTGCAAGCCTCTGTACAAACCACAAACTCTTTATTTGGATCTACAATCTCTAGAATTAGAGCATTTGTAAGAAACTGCTTTAGTTGCTCAAAACTAGCTACACATTCCTCTTTCCATTCAAATTTCTTTCCTTTCCTTTGAAAAAATGTAATAGGATATGAAATCCATGAGAAGTTCATTCTGAACCTCCTATAATAACCTGCTAACCTCATCAATGATCTGACCTCATCCACGATCATAGGAGCTACCCATTTTGTGAAGCTCCAATCTTTTCCAGATCCACTACTATGCCTTCCTTGGAAACACCATGTCCCAAGTAATGTACCTCTATTTGAAAGAAACTACACTTTCAAACTTGGCATACAACTAATTCTCTCTCAACGGTCTTAACACCGCTGCCAAGTGTTGTTTGTAGGATAAAGAATCTCTTTTGTGTAAGGAAATGAACGCTATAGTTTATGAAGATATGTATACTCTTCTCATTGAATTTGAACCTGTGACCTTTGTAGAAATTTTGAATAATTTAACACATATTCAACAGAGATTATCCTGATCATGTACTATTGCGGAAAACATACACAATACATAAGCTCCTCTACGTTGATCATCAATATAGCAGCATCAATAACAATAAAACATCAAGAGCATTCACACATTAACACAGTATGTATCCCGGGGAAAGCATCTCGCTAAAAACCCCAACTATCTGTATATTAATGATTGAGTCATGTAACATTACACAGCATAATACTTCTCACAAGTATCTCCACCTCTGTTACACACAATACAGCTCAGATCTGAATCAATCATGGCTCAAATCTCCTTCGCTGCTTGCCTGCCTCCACTGCTCAATACCTGCTCAAGAACTGATGATAATCAAAGCCAACCACGTATTAAATTGGCAAAATCACGTAGCACAAGCTACAATGTGGGCAAATACGTGGGAAAACTCATTGGCATACTCAATCCCTTGATTGTGCAAGATCTGGTGCACAACTATAGTCACAACTGATAGCAATCTGATTCTCAACACCTGTCCCTGCTGAACTGAACATGCACTGACATGCAACTGAGTTAACTGATGTATTCATTAGTTGTATTATGAGTTAATAACTTGTGAATTAATTAATAACTAATTCACCCAACTCATCTCTAGTCCATTTGCCAGTTAGACTAAATACAACCAGTTTAACAAAGCTAAACTGAACACAACTCCATCAACTGCACCTCCAGTCCACTAAACTCAACTCACTTGAGTTCTAACTGAAGTCCTGCATGCAAATATTAGTCATCCCATAGGTAACCACGTATATCCTTCTGGGATCTGCATGTACCACATCCGTAGCTCATCCTGAAGTGCTCCAAGAGAATAAGACAAAGTTTATAGTCTAAATATTATTATGAGCTAATAATATTTGATTGTTCTATATTTAGACTGAGCAGTCACTCCGCTGTGGTGTCACTCCGCTGTGGCCTAAAAATAGAA
>APFE031160445.1:0-16876 GCA_000404065.3 Pinus taeda
TAAATAAATTAATAGATTAATAATTTAAGGCTTTAAACTTGCCATTAAATAATATATTTACGCCGTAAGGCATTCCCTCTGAGAAAGACATCCCTAAAATGTGACATGTGTGATCTTGAGCCATTGATTTTGTGTTAGACGATTGGGATGTTTTCAACCATTGGATCTGGCTATGGACTATGAAAGGCTAGGCCTCCTCGATGAGACTATTGGCAATGCCTCCTCGCCACGAGACTATTGACAATAACTGAAACGACAAGGGCCGCACTAAACGTGTCTTCGCTACATGAGACTATTACCAATGACTGAAACGACAAGGGCCGCACTAAACGTGTCTTCACTGCATGAGGGCCGCGTAGCCTTGTGCTTCCTACCAGATGTTTATATAGGCATACAATCTGGCGTAAATACTCAAAGATTTTCATCCGAGGTTCAACAGAGAATTGTAGCGTCTACAACAGAAATAAAAAAACGCTCTGCGGTATGAACTCAGTGTTCTTGCTTGCTTCTAATATTCAGTGTTCTTGCTTGCTTCTAATATTCAGTTCTATCAGCGCACGGCAGGGTTAGGGTTTACTGCAGGGTTAGGGTTTATTTGTAGTTTAGAACTCATGTGTTCTCCCAGCCTCTTGACAAGAGGTCTATCTCTCCAATTCCAGGCATCGGGGTCCCCCTTTGTCCTTAGCGGGAATCTCATCATCCACAGTGAGGGTTTTTTTTTTCTTAAATTTCGTTCGTATGGGTTTTTAAGTCTTGTAAGCCACGTAAATTAGAATGATTAGCCTGGGATCATTAATTGAGTTCCTGTTGGCCGAGTTGTGGTTTATATTGACGATGCTGCATTAGTTTGCTCTGCAAGTGGTTCTAGGTAGGCTTTGTGTTTAATAAAAGGACCTCCTGAACTTAGTATAGGGTTTCAAAATTTAAGAGTAGTTTCCCATTATAATATGACTACAACCATAAATACATAAAATAATTATTTTTGACATGTACACATGAAAGTTTTGTCCATCCTGTGATGGCTAGATTATGTTGCTACTGCACATTGTTGTCTTTCTATCGAACCTATTGGTATGCAAATTTCTTGGAAGGACTGGTCAATTGGAAAAAATAGCCGAGGGAGTTCAGCCCTTGCTTTTGTTGTCGAAGTTTTGGATCGTTGAGGGGTTTAAGATTGCAGTTCTGAGAACCAAGTAAAATCGTTGCGTCTCAAATCTGAATGTCAAACTAAAATGTTGCGTTTCACAGCTTCAAATATGAGAACCAAATTGATATAATTTTCACAGCTTCAAATATGAGAGCCAAACTGAAATGTTGCATGTCACAGTTAATGATATAATTATGAGAGCCAAACTGAAATGTTGCATGTCACAGTTAATGATATAATTTTGCTAATGAAAGAGTGCATGCCTCAATAACGAAATATCCAAACTCAATACGATCACTGTCCATGTCTAACTACTCACAGCGCGGTCACGAAAATTGTATCAATCTTCTTCTATTTATATTGCCTCTATGTAGTTCTTTAAATTAACGTATTTGTAATGTCTATTTAAATTTTAAATAAAGGTAGACGGTGTATGGTGAGATCTGTATACCGTATACCATTCGAAATTTCTCCTGTTGAATACAAGTGAATGTTCGAAACAATAGGTGATTCTGAATAGGAATAAGCCCCGTTTAGATAAAATCGGCATTGTATGCGAATAATGTCAATGATACCTTGGACTATCCCATTTCATAAATCTCATCCAGACGCTGGGGTTGGATCTGTGTGCGAGGGGATGGTGTCTTCCATATACTGTTGATATATGGCTGAGGCTTAAGGACAGTAATTTGCTAAACAGACATAGTTTACGTGGGGTTTTGCTTCGCTTTTGACTATATTCCATCCACCCAAATCACAGTTTAAATTCACTGAACTATTTTGTCTAGTCAAGGTTGCGGCCATCTTTGATTTGATCAACAAAGATATTAATATGTTTTGAAATTGGATGTTATTATTATGATGTGTGCAGGGTATAATTATAAGGTATTTTTTTAAAATCGACTGAGCATTTTGAAAAGGCCATGGACTATGGAGTGGGGATTTAATCACATTAAAATCCATACTAAGGTTAAATTTTGTGTGGTTGCATTGGAAATTGCAGTGAAAAAGTTGCGAGATAAAATGGCTTTTAGTGGATGAATGTCAAGGTCTTGCAGCTTATAAAGGCTGCACTCAATGAAGTTGATGTATTCTTTCCTTCTAGAATTCCAGAGTTACTATTGTTCTTGTTTTACTAGGATGGAGTTTTGTGGTTATGTTTCCTTTTATCTCAGTGGATGGTATCATGTCACGGGTTTAAAATTTAAATAATTATTTGCAAAATGTTCATTGTCAATTTTCAAGAAGCGTTTTGCCAGCTTGTTGAACTCCTATTTTAGTTGATAGTTTAGATTTTTCCAAGACTTGATCATCTTGGTGTTCTTTATTGTCTTTGTTTAAGACTATTATTGACATACCTTTTTATGTTTGGCAGTTACAAGGTCATACAAAGCAGTGCAAAGCAGCGACTAGTTGTTAATGTGAATTGCTGTGTGTGGGGAATCTATATGAAAGTTGAACTATAAGTAGTTGTTTGAGTCCAAATGTAAGGTTGTAAAGGAGCGTCCTCGCTGATTTTAGAGTCAAAACTGAGATAGTCACCTGAAAGTAACCAAGTTGCCAGTTGCCATGGTATTTCTTTTTTGGCTGCAGTACATAGTTTCTCCAGGATAAAAAAGTGGCTTTCTCCCCAGGCTTCCAGGTATTCATCTATGTCAATAAAGCAATTGAATAACATGTTAACCATAGATTTTAAATCTTTTGTTGAGTTGTCTATTTTGCAAATAAATCGAAATGGTATTCATGATAGGGTTGATTTTTTTAGTAGTCTCTGTGGAAGTTGAATCATCTCAAGGTTATCAAGTTGAAGGAGGCCAAGTTCACTCGGAAAGATGGGTTAAATCCAAACCACTGGACCTTACCAGACCACTGAGTTGAAGAAAGTAATATTAAATCTAAATATCAAACTGAGTTGTCATTCCTTTAGTGGGTGCAGATATCAAACATAAGTAAATAGAAAATCCCACCTTCACTGTTTAGAGCCATCATTTCATTTAATTATTCGTTCCTCCCCCACACAAGTAGGAATGAAAGATAAGGTCTGGCTAAATTTACTGCCCATCTGATGAACTCAAAAGTGACACACCATTTTTCCATAATCTCATTAGCATTCATATCCTATGGTTTGTAGAACTTAATATCATGAGAAGTAAGAGTTTGATAGGAACCCCCACCATTTATACTCAACATTTCAGCACTTATTTTCACAATCTCCTTTTCTATGGTATTATTCAGGCTATCGCAGAACCTCAAAACCTGGTATTATTCTATAAACATAAACTGTTTGAGGTCCTTTAACCTCCTGTTAACAATCTTGATTAACTTGGGTTTCACATCTCTTCCTAATTATGATTGAGGAGTCTCCCATTACAATTAATTTCTGATTCCCTTTGATTAGATATTTTCTGGACCTTAATAATATATTAAAATGTCATCACTTCTGCTTGGTTGTTGGTGGATTCTCCTAACTCCCAAAAAAACCTTACTTGGAAATTTTGTTCGAGGACAGATACTAACAAAGAGTTGTGATATTCAGGTATTGGAAGTTGGAAAAAAGACCAATGGTTCAGTTTTGGGTGATCTAAAAAAATTTAGAAACCAATCCTATGAAACAAAGAGAGTGCAAGAGACCAAATGGTATGATGATTATTACAACAATTCATCTTTCCACAAAACAGACCCTAAGTTTCAGGTTCCATGTTAATGGCTCTAACATGATAATTCATGACATCATATGCTAATTTATTTTTTTAGCTATTTTCTTCTGCTTAATTTATATTTATGAGTTAAATTTCAATGGAGGCACGGAGGAATGCAGTGCTAATGCTTAGCTTTGTGGAGTGTCTGAATTAGTCCCAAAGAAACGCTCATCCCCTATTCGAAATCCTTTGAGAAGAAGAATAAGTCATTAAACAACGAGTAATTTATGATGCATAACATGACTACAAAGCTCGGTGCTCCTCTAACTGTTTCATGTTTTTAATTTTCAATTTAACTGTGTGGGGTTTATTGAGACGGGGCTATTTCAGAAATGGGCTTAATTTATTTTATGGAAAATTGCAGTAAATTATGAGATCAGGCATCTCAACAGCTAGTTCATAATGCTAGAAAGCTTGGGTCTGTAGGCGTTTAATTAATTAAAGTAAAATATATTTGAAAATATGATTTAAGATCGAATTTTTAAGTAATTTCGTGAATATTCATATTTTGTTTAAGGTTAGGGTCTCTTCACACTAATATGATACTCTATGGTAAATTAAGTAAATAAATTAAGAAGATTTTCCTAGTGGTCCATCGTCGAATTTACTTTTAATTGGAAGCTTAACCAACTTTGTTGTGGAACATATCGGTTGGGTTCAACCATAATCACTTTTCACCTGAGAAGAGGCTCTATGCAACGGGTAGGAATCCTCATAAAAAATACATTCACAATCAGTATATGTAATAATGAGTACCTTATCATTTTTGTTGTTACTGTTAATGCCAAAATTTTCTAGAGCCTCAGATCTCTGAAATGTTTTGACGACATTTTGCAGATGTCAGGGTGTCAAAAACTGGGATGAGAAAACCACCACTTTTTTTTTTGTTGTTGGTAGTTGGATTTATAGGATTCTGTTATACAAAATAAAAACACATGTATGCTTTGGGAATTTGATTTTTTGGTAAAATTCTGATTTGAAGGTAATTTTGTTCTCTCGTTCTCTAAGAATTGGGAGATTTGTACATCATGCATTATGGGTGAAAAACACAAAAATTCAATAAGAATTGGGAGATTTGTAGATCATGCATTATGGGTGAAAAACACAAAAATTCAAAGATTGAGTGAAACTGAATTATGCAACTTGCACCACGTTGTGGGGAGCTAAGTCAAGGGTTCGATGAAACCTTCAAGTTTGGAATTTAGCGAACGTGAAAAAATTCGAAATTCAGTGGTAATGCTTGTGAGGACAAGGGCAGTCCTTTGACAATAGCTCATATACAAAGGTTTCGAAGCTTCTATATCTTAAATGGCTAAACAAGATAGCTTCTATATCTTAAATGGCTAAGCAAGATTTGTTAGACGTGTGGATTTTAGTATATGAAACCATTTATACTTATGTTAGGTCACTAATTGGCTCTCTTATGCAACAATGTTCTTGGATCATATGCCCATTTCATATGGAATGTCTACTAAGTGGTTCTAGTTAATGGGCATTGATTTGAGTCTTTAATATATTTTTATTCTTTATCAAAGTATTTTTTTGCTCTATTTGCTTTCTTCAATTTATGCCTTACGGCGTTTCCTTTGCAACATCTAATGCAAATGCTAGTTATCCAGATTTCTGGAATTATAGCTCTATGGACTAGGCAGTATATGCTAATTCTTAAATTTAGACAAATACACCATCCAAAAATTGACATATACTGACATATACTACCCTATATTAGTTGCACACAATTCCGCTTAAATAAATTCAAAACATCCATTTTGCACGAGACAAGTATTCAATTACTCCAATTATGCTTCGTTCAAAGCTGAGACGTGTAATCCTTATATCCAGTGATGACATCCTTTTATCTATATTTCGCCATGATCACTCTTAATCTCCTCCTTTCAAGTAAATATGGACGAAGCTACGATGAACAACTAGAGCTTGAGAAGCCGAGAAAGACACTTGCAGCAAATTGGCCTTCTTCTGTATCAAGAAGACCACCCAACATGTTTTCATTGCCCACTGAATTCTCGGTATGTTTATGTTTTCTCGAAATGGTTATGAAAAATTAAAATCTGTACTTATGAACTCATCCGTATCCAGAATAAGTATTTGGTAGTTTTTATTGTGTCTTGCAGAGAGACAATCTAGAAATACATGTCCGAGACGATGGATTTCCACATAGAATGTTGAAACACATTAGGTACAGTTTGGGTGTGGACGTGCATAAGCACAACGAATCAGCGTCCTTTGACAAGTTTCTACGCATGAATTGAATTGTAATCGAAACGCTGAAGCAGGATCTGTTGACAATATTTTCTATAAAGCTCATACAGATCTGGGGTTCCTGTGGCACGTTTGCAGGGGTTTCTGAGGACGCAGAGGAGGGGTTTCTGTGGGGCGAGCAGGAGCGGACAGTGAACAGAACATGGCGTGCTGCGGAATGCAACGGGTTTCTGCAGATTGCGAGCAAGGGTTCTGAGGAGTTGGAGTGGAGGAGGACGAGCTGGAGCAGAGGAGCCGGAGCTGTGTTGCAGGGTTACAGGGGTGAGTAGGAGCGGACAGTGCACAGAACTTGGCGTGCAGCGGTAGGCAATGGGTTTCAGAATCGTGCGAGCAAGGGTTCTGAGGAGCTGGAGCGGAGGATGGGTTCCTGTGGCACGTTTGCAGGGGTTTTTGAGGATGCGAAGGAGGGGTTTCTGTGGCGCGGAGTAGGGGTTTTTGTGGCACGTTGCAGGGGTTTCTGAGGATGCGGAGGAGGGGTTTCTGTGGCGCGGAGCAGGGGTTTTTGTGGCTCGTTGCAGGGGTTCCTGAGGACGCATTCAGGAGTGTATACATTTTCGGAGGGGGACGCGCAGGATCACGTCAGAGGAGGAGGCGAAAAGGTGCACTTGCAGCAAGGGAGGAGGGTGTGCTCGTTCGCGTCAGAGGAGGATCGAAGTTTCGGAGGAGGGCAATCAGACGAGAGAAGAAGGGCGCCTAGGTGTGACAAGGAGGGGAGGTGCAATAGAAGCCTGGGAGCGGCATCGAGGGGAGGTGCGACTGGTTACATTGGAGCGGCGTACAGCGGGGGAGCAGGGGTTTGAAAGGAGGGTGTTCAGGAGCGGCGAAGGGGCGCTGTAGCGGATCCTCATCTGGCTACTCCGCGGTACTGCTTCTGGTTTTGTTTTTCTGAGAGGGGACGAGGTGGCTTCCTTTGCCGCCTCTGCCCCCGGTGATTGTCATTGCTCCGGTGGGACTTCACCTTCTCGGATACAATCTGGTTTGTTTCTAGCCAAGGCATATCCATTGGAGCATTGAGGGAATAGTGGTCCATCTGCCTTGTTTCGTGCCGCTTCTATGGATGTCTCTGTTGGTCTTTTCTGCTGGCAGCTGCGGATGTTTGGGACAGTTTTTCTATTCTCTGTTTTTCGTCTTTTACAGGTGGAGAGTTTGAGGGGACGGGGTTGGAGTGGCTTCTCTTGCTGCTCCCTTACCTCGTTCTGTGCCTCTCCTTCCTCTTTGGGCGGACATAACTTGCTGCTCATTCTTCTGCTGCATATATGCATGTTTTCTTGGTGCCTCTTCTGCACCATTTAGATGGTTTGCCTTGTCTGGGGAAATATTTGGCCTTTCTGGGCTTTATTTGGGATTTGTATTTGCATATTTGCATGTGGCTTGATCCACGTTTCTGCATATGCTTCATACATATGCTTTATGTAATCCTTTTATATGAATGTTTCGGCATATGCTTCATGCATTTGCGCTATGTAACTTTCCTATATGAATATATTACGCTTTTTTTCTTCTGAAAAAAAAGATCTGGATTTCTGTACCGTTCTCTACCAAGATGATGCGGGTTGCTCTAGATCCGAACAAAGGAAGGAGAGTGGGTTGATATGGAGCACATTCCTCGATCAGTTGTTGTTCATATAGGTGACTCTTTACAAGTGAGCAATTAAACTATTTTTTTTTGGTTTCCCTGGCCATTAAATTTGGGTTTTAGGGTAATATTTAAATGAAGAATTGGGTCGTAGGGGGATATTCAAATAATAGCTAATGTAAATGTGAATAGCGGATACCGCAACTCAAAGCTCCGAATGGTTCATAGCAGATCAAAAAAGAATAGATTGTCTATAACCTTTTTTATTTTATTTTCAGAGGAAGCAAAAATTGTTGCTCCCCTAGAACTGATCAGCAAGGAGCATCCCAACTATACAGAGCAGTTAGAAGTCAAATCTGAAGTTGCATGTCGTGCAAGTGTTGGTGGCTAGCTTGTTGGCCACATGTTATTGTGAATTGCTTCAGCATTAGTGTTTCAATCGACCGTGATGTTAACATAAAGGTCTGGCATATGGGCATTGTACTTATGTTTTAATAAATGGTGCCAGTTTCATCTTTCCTTAACTTTTATGTGATGCATTCATTTAAAGGTGTCTTATATAGGCATTGGACTTCTATCTTAAAAGTTGTCTGATATCATTGGGCTTCTGTTTTAATAAATTTTAAAATCTATATCAATGTTTTAAAACATAGTATTTAGTTATTATTATTTTTTAATAAAATATAAATATATATTTGATATTTAGTTTAGGTTAAAAAATAAATAAAATAAAATAAAAAGTAAAATATTAAGATAGGAGAAAAGAAAATTTATTTCGAAAGATAAATTAATATATAGAAAAACAAGATCATTGGTATTGATTTTGATCAATAATGCATTGCGGACACACAATGTGGAGAGCGGAGCGGGGATGAACAGTCGAAGGTCACAAGGGTTTTGAACCTACTAAGGTTTCTGCAGTTTTTCTGCAATGGCAGGCTTCGCCAGATCTGACAGGATCAACAGGGCGTCAGGCGGATGGACTAGGCGCACAGTAAAATGGCTTCCCCCTCTGGGGCGGAAGAGGACGGGATGCCAATCGATCAAAGCCAGCAAGGACCAGAGGTGTTGGTCAATGATGATCAGGAAGTGAACGGATCTGACGCTGAGAAATCACAGAAGACCCACGGCGAGCATGATCAAAATGAAACTCCAAAGGTAAGTTCCTCTACGTGTAAGCCTGTTGCGGCTCATAGGCCTGAAGTAGAACTACCTAGCCATCGCATTAATGCAAGAATCCAATATATGAGAGACCATGCCCTCATAGGAAAATTTATCAGGCTTTGGCCGACAGAAAAAGCTTTGAGAAACTGGATCAATGTTGTTTGGCGTCCAAAAGGAGAAATAACCCTTCTTCTAGGGCCAAAAGGCTTTTTTACAGCTATCTTTAACTGCTTGGAAGATAGAAACAGAGTATTTGAAGGAGGACCTTATTTTTTCAACTCAGCTGGGTTATTCCTTCGGGAATGGGTTGCTCATTTTAATCCAGACAAGGAGGATCTTAGCTATGCACCAGTTTGGATCAGATTATAGTCTTTACCCTGGGAATATTGGGGAGAAGACTCTCTTAAATCCATTGGCTCGGCTTTAGGAGACTTCGTCAAGGTTGCAGAAGAAACTAAAGTTGTCCGACACACTACCTACGCCTCATATGCAAGGATTTGCATCTATATGGACCTGAAGCAACCGTTGCCGGATACGATGAGGCTCTTTCATGAGGACTATGACTGGATCCAAGTAATAGATTACGAACATGTGCCTTTCCGTTGGAGAAAATGCCATGTCATAGGCCATCTATTCCGAGATTTCCCTTTGAATACCAAGCCTCCGGTCCAAAACAATCAAGCACAACAGTCACATGATGGATTCACTAAAGTCCCAAATCGAAGAAGAGGCAAAAAAAAGGCAACAAATCCTCCCAAGCGAATGCCAGAAGAGAAGGCTAAGCCCTCCACCAGCAATAGCTTCGGCGCCTTAGCAAATACGGAGGACCAGGACGAGATTATGGCGGAAAAAAGCCAACAACCAGCTTCACAGTCAATGGCGCAAAAAGATCCGCTTGACGGAAAAAAGGTCACGAGTTCGAAAATCGGGAACAACCCAGAAATAGAGACAGATAACAATAATATGAGACAGGAAAAAGGTAAGGAAGCCGAAGAAAGCACACAAGAGATGCAAATTATGGAGGTAGATGGTGAGACTATAGACATACGGGAGCTTGATATCTTAGGCCTCGAACAAGCATGTAAAACAGGTAAATTTGACAAAATTACTGATAAGCAGGTTGACAATCTAGTAGAAGTCCTAAGCCAAGCTCAAAAGAAATATTCCTTAGGGATACAAAAAGGAAGCCAATGGGACGGCAAATTCTACTCTAAAGACAGCAAAAAAAGAGGTTGCAAATCGACTCTAGAAAGGACAATCAAGATTGGGGAAGTCCTGGTTGAGTCTGGCAGATATGCCAAACTCACCAAATACTTCAACTCCAACCCCAAATTGTCCCAATGAAGCTAATATCGTGGAACATCAGAGGGCTAAATGGCCCCAGGAAAAGAAATCTTCTAAAAAATTTGATCATGGAAGAGAAACCAACGATTCTATTCTTACAGGAAACTAAATGCAATTTGACATTCCTAGAAAAAATTGCTGCAAAGGCTTGGCCAAGAGCGCAGGTCACTACTGTAGAGGCCCAAGGAGCCTCAGGTGGACTGGCAATTCTCTAGGATGCCAGGAAAATCCAATTACAAAATATTCATGCAAACAAACATTTCATTCAAGCAATCTTTCACCTTCTGGGTACGAATATATATGGACATATCACTAATGTTTACTTCCCACAAGAATCTCAAAAGGAGGAAATTTTAGACACAATTTCACATCTCAATTTTGACCGATCCTATCCTCTCTGGCTAGCCGGCGGAGACTTCAATATGATCGCATCTCTAGAGGAAAAGCAAGGAGGGAGATGCAGGATCAACAGAGACGGCTCCCTTCTCAAAGACTTCATCAACAACAACTGGCTAATTGATGTTTCCACCTCCAACGGATTGTATACATGGACCAACAAGAGAGCTAATCCAATGCAAATTGCCTCTAGACTGGATCGATTTCTAATATCAGACAACGCTATACACACAGGAGGAGAATTTTTAGCCCACATTGTTCCTTTCTCTGGATCAGATCATTGGCCAATTGCACTCCAATGGAATAGGCCCGGAACAAACATAAACAGGCCGTTTCGTTTCGAAGCATTCTGGTTGTCTCATCCCGAATTCAATGAATTCATCCAGACGACTTGGAAAACATGCAACCCGCGGGCGCCCACAAAAATGGCATGATTCCAACTCAAACTAAAATTTCTTAAAGGCGAAATAAAAAAATGGAACAAAAACACCTTTGGTAATATATTCAAAGAAAAGGAGATGCTCGTCCAAGAGATCAAACAGATTCAACAAAAAATTATCATGGAGGGAAGATCAGAAGAGCTAATGCATAAAGAACAGATAGCGGAACAAAAGTTATTAGAAAGGGACCTACAGGAGGAGATACTATGGCGACAAAAATCACGCATCCGCTGGCTAAAGGAAGGGGAGAAGAAACCCAAGTTCTTCCATAAAACTGCAGTGCAAAGGTGAATGCATAATCAAATTTCCCAACTCACCAACGCCCAAGGGGAAAAAATTGAAAATCAAGCAGGTTTAGAACAGGAATTCTTACAGTACTTCAAGACCATGTCTCAGGAACCTAATATCAACAGAACAGAGGAGATCGAGACTATCGTAAGCAATATCCCACGTCTGATAACAGAGGAACACAACACTCTACTCCTCAAGCCTATCAGTTTAGAGGAGGTTGAGGTTGCGGTCAACCTATTAAAAATAGGCAAAGCCCCCGGTCCTGATGACTTTACTTCGAATTTCTTCCAACACTTCTGGGAGCTGATTAAATGGGAAGTTTGGCAACTGGTTGAAGAATCGAGATCAATGAGGTGGATGTGCCCGGGATTAAATGCAACTTTCATCGCTCTAATTCCAAAATCTGAGAATTCTAACTCTCCAGAAAAATTCAGGCCTATAGCCCTGTGCAACATTATTTACAAGATTGTATCAAAGGTAGTAGCGCTTCGACTGAAACCAATGCTACCGCTAATCATCTCGCCAGAACAATCAGGATATGTGGAGGGACGTCAAATTACGGATGGGATCATTCTCACCCATGAAATCATCCATTCCCTCAAGCAAACGAAGAAACCAGGTATGCTTCTTAAAATCGATCTATCTAAAGCATTTGATAGCATTTGTTGGGATTACATGCAAAAAAACTTGCAAGCTTTTGGTTTTGATGTGGCCTGGATAAGATGGATAAGCAGTCTCATCTCCTCCACTTTTTACTCTATCCTTGTAAATGGCATTCCTTCTTCCACCTTTCACCCATCTAGAGGTATCCGCCAAGGAGATCCCCTATCTCCCTTTTTGTTTGTTATCATGGCGGAAGGATTAGGACGAAGCTTAAAAGCAGCTATAACAGATGGACGCCTCAAAGGTCGTTCCTTCCATCAAGCGCCCACCACCTCTCATCAACAATTTGTTGATGACAACATGCTATTTGGGCACTACTTTGTTCAAGAAGCCCGCTCCTTAATATCCATTCTTGAAACTTTTTCAAAAGCCTCTGGTGCCCTTATAAATAAAGTGAAATCCCAAATCTTCTTCTTCAATACCCCCCCCATTACTCAACGGGCCATAGCGTGCATCATAGGCTTCTCTGTTGCTTCCTTGCATTCCAAATACCTGGGCGCACCTCTAATTGCGTCGGCTCTAAAGCACTCATCATGGACCAACCTTCTGGAAAAACTGGAGGCAAAATTATCCCAGTGGACACATAGAGCCTTGAACATGGCAAGCAGAATTGTGCTCATCAAAGCGGTGCTTCAGTCCATGCCGCTTTATCTTTTCTCTTTAATGGCAGCGCCAAAAGGGGTGCTGAAAGCAATAAGACAGTTCCAATGTAACTTCCTTTGGGGTAATTCGGGACCTAACAAGAAATGGGCATTAGTGAAATGGGAGAAAGTTTGCATCCCAAAAATAGCAGGAGGAATAGGACTCAGGGATCCGGAACATAGCAACTCAGTCATGGGAGCAAAAATCTGGTGGAAATGGTTAACCTACCCAGATACTCCATTGGCTCGATTATGGCATGCTAAATACTCCAGCAACCTCCCTCTAGAGGAAATAATACGAATGACGGAAATGAGTAAGGGTTCAACAATATGGAATTCTGCTATCAAGCACAGAGAAATAATACAAAACCACAGCTTCTGGGAGGTAAAGGAAGGCAGCAGTGCAAGATTTTGGACAGATTCTTGGCAACAATTACCAGCTTTAAAAACTCTTATCCAAGGACTCCAAGATCAGGACATGAATCACATGGACAAGATCAACAAATTCTGGAATCGCAACACAAATTCAGATCGGAGGGAATGGAAACCAACAAACCAAATTATACCAGACAGCACGGAGGCCACCCATCTCTCGCTCTCAGCGGAACTAAAGAAAAGGAAGATCCTCAAGGAAGCAGGGGAGGACAAACTATGGTGGGGATACGAAGAGAAAGGTATATTCACGGCCAAGGAGGCTTACAGGATCCTTCTAAAAGATTGACTCAACAAGGATAAAGTGTGGGAAAAAATATGGAAGCCGCCAATCTGGCCAAAAATATCGACCTTCCTTTGGCTGCTGGCTCATAACAGAATACTTACATGGGACAATCTTAGAAAAAGGCAATTTGCAGGCCCCTCTATGTGCTTCAATTGCAAAAAAGATGAGGAATCCACTGCTCACTTGATGTTTGTCTGCCCTTTGAGCAAGCACATTTGGGAAAAACTCTCTTTCAGAAGTCGCAAAGAGGGCAGAGTGCAGGGAGACATCCTCAACACGCTTCGAACCTGGTCCCAAACGCCTTAACCAAGTAAAATTCTCAACACACTTTGGCAAATCACTCCAGGGATGGTGATGTGGAATATATGGAAAGAAAGGAATCGGAGGATCTTCAGGGATCAAACTTTACCAATGGAAGAAGTATGGAAAATCATTCTCAACCACATACAAGAAACTCTGTCCATTAAGCACTGGGCCTCCGAGGACTTTCCCACCAACCAACAGGAACAAAGCATTTGGAACAACTGGAAAATCAACCTTCACCCCCCCCAGGTCACCCAAGTTAATTCAGTCATCCATCAAGTCTCCCCATCCAGGTGGACTCCCCCTCCTCTGAACACTTATTTGCTCAACTTTGATGGAGCATCAAAAGGAAATCCAGGCAACACAGGCTATGGGGGTGTTATAAGAAATTCTCAAGGCCAACCATTAACGATTTATTATGGCTCAATAGGCTGGAACACCAATAATGCAGCAGAGCTGGAAGGCCTCTGGCGAGGACTCAAGATTGCACACACGCAAAGGCTAACTCCTCTCATCGTGGAAGGAGATTCTCAGATCATAATAAACATGAATTCAAAGATCCAACAGGGTAAGGAGGTCCAGAAGGTGAGCAATAGTTGGAGATTAGCTACCAGACTCGAGACCATCCAAACCTAGCTTTGAAATCACAATGCATTAGCCTTCACACATATCAGGAGAGAAGGGAACAAATTAGCTGACTTTCTAGCCAATTTAGGAGTGGACGGAGGAGAGGAATTTTTCGAAGGATCTCTGCAGGGATCAGCCTCCGACGCAGAACTTAACACCTTCAAGAATCTCCTCACCAATGATATGCAAATCAGAGAAGAAGATCACCCAGATGCGGGTGCCTGTCCTGCGATTGATTGAAACAATAGCTTGCCACGCGGGAGAGCGATGGGAAGCTGTCGCACCATCGGAAGAGGCAATCGAAATGAAGGCCATTAAATGCTGGCCGCCGGAAGGGATGAGCATTCAATGCTCTTCATTACTGCAGCGAATTCAGGACAGCAGCTCAACGCATTTTAGGATGGCGAAGGAGGATGGGTCGTCATTCGACTGGAAGCCATTTCAGACGCCTGGTGAGGGAAGGTTTGAGTTTATGCCCATTTGCTGGTCATTATCCACGCTCCCGGATCACCTGCTTCTGAGTGTAATAGTTGGCAAAAGGAATTACTCGAGGGGGCACTATAGAGGTGGCGACACCGAGCATCCTGCCTGGTGTGTGGTTCAGAAATTCACAGGGTTGTTCTCTCCCTTGCTTCACTGGTTTATCAGCATGGCCCCCAGATACAGGGCCACACCACGTCGGGGGTGCCATCAGGGCCAAAGAAGCGAAGCTGGTAGGAGGGGAAATCGCAGTCCAAGGAGAATTTCTCCCCTGAATCATGCTTCCCCCCCTCTAACAGAACAGAGGACTCAGGGCAGTCAATTTTGAACTCGGTTCAGTCGGCTAGGTTCCATTACAGCCGCAGAACCAATAGGCCTGTAATTTCAGCTCTGATAACGATCATTTTCGAGGAAGAAGAGGGGACAGAAGGTACTTCGGAGGAACACTTACCTGGGAGCTCCAGCATCTCTTCGCCAAGGGGGCGAGGGAAGGATAGCTCATATGCCCCTTCTTCCCCAAGCAATTTGGTTGAGGAAAGCTCGCCGGCACCCACAGAGGAGCAAATGGAGGCCAGGAAGGAAATTGGCTGCATACTGGACCTGAATGAGCCAGTTATGGCCCAAGATCAGTCAAGAAGTCTTCAGGATCAGGCAGGCGCTACCACCTCAGCTCCTCCGACGCATGGCGAGCCAGAACTGCCAGACTTCCATTATGCCAATACGCTACACCCAGTTCTACCACCCGGCATGAAGTTGGAGGATGTTCCAGAGGGGATGGAGATCTCTTGGGAGCCTCTGGACGAGTTTAAGGTCTATAGGCCGGACAAAGACAATTAAGCGATCTTCACTTGCTTGTTTTTTGAAGGTAAGCATGTAACCTGCTGGAAAATCTCTACTATTTTGAAGGTCGAGTTTTGTGAAATTGTCTGGTCATGGTCGTGCTTTCGTTCGTTGGAACACGTTCAGGTGGGTGGGGAAATCTGTTCGTCAGTTTATGTATGTTTTGCTGTTGCACGTCTGGTCTGGTATGGTCGCGGTTTTGGTGGCGGTTGCACAGAGGTTATGGTTGCAGTTAATAGTCCCAGCTCGTATGTTGAAGCCTGTTTGAATGATCGAGGACATAGGACCTGCAAACTCGATTCTGGAAACGGAATCCTGGATGCAGAGATCCCCCTGCAGAATATTGGGCGCTTTCAAGAAATTTTGTATTATGTAATGATCCATTTTGAGCATGAACTACATACTCTGTTACGCTTTTACAGCAAGAGACACTCACCATAGTGGCATTGCAGTTTTTGCTGACAGTTTGATAGAGAGCTGCACATTACAATGGCGCTCTCAGAGGTCTCGCCCTCTTGTAAACATTTTCTCCTTTTTTAATATAATTTAGCTTAGCCTTTGCGTAGAAAAAATATATATATAGGAAAAGAAGTAAAGAATTAAACTAAAAAGTAAATAACAATTTTAATTTAAGTAGATACACATATTTATTTGAAATAGGGCTTTCAAAATTATCAGATGGATGATAGAGATTTAACCTCTACATAATATTTATAGTGGTATGTACAAATCAAACTCTTATATTTATCTCCAACATAGTTTTGCACTTTTTGTATTTTTAATTAAATTGATGGATTGAAAAAAAAATGTCATATAAACTTAGTCATGGTTTTTGAAGCATGTCTTATTGATAAACTATGATATTAGCCTATGGTATTGTAATATATCATATTTACAAATGAAGAATTTCCATGATAAAAGAGGGGTACATTTCCATGAAAAGAGTCTAGTTCCATGTTTTTAGTTTTCAAAATGTATATATATTTTACTTGTGTATTAATTCTTTTTGTTATTTAATAATAATAATAATAATAATAATAATAATAATAATGTTGTAATTTAGTTATTTTTCATGATTTTTTTAATTTTAACAGTGTGAAATGTATCATGTAGTAAGTGTTATGATGTTGGTTAATACTTATAGGTATTTATCAATCATTTAATTTATATGAATGTGCTAGTCTTAAATAATTTGAAAAAGAATGAGAGATTCCTAATTTGTAAATTTTAAAATGGGAAATATAATTAAAGAATTACAATAAAGTTA
>APFE031160450.1:0-10300 GCA_000404065.3 Pinus taeda
ATTATCAATAAAATATTTTAATACGAATTAATATTGACATATAATTGAGTCCTACAAACTCATTTTACAACTTAATACAAATTAAAATAACCAAAAGAAAAAACACAAAAACTATTAAATTAATATAAATTAAAGTGGGCAAAACAAACCGAAGAGAAGAATGCAAAAACTATTAAAGCAATAACGGAACCCACCGCACCCAATATATATGGAGCTAGGGTCTTCCATACTGGAGTGTTAAATCGATGAGAAGGCGTCTGTACTATTTCTCATAGCTTTGGCTTTGGAGAAACCCGATTTTCTCAATAGGGTTTTAATTGTATCTAGTCTTCGTAACCTGTACAGTGTGCATCATATAGAGTAGTTTAGCCGGATTACAATTTTTTTCCAAAAAATAATGGAAATAGGAGAATTGAAAAAGTGACTTAATATTAAAGAGTTTTTAGAGATTCCATTAATTTGTAAGTAAAATTGATTGTTATATTTATGCTTTACTTTTTATAAAATAATTTAATTTGAATTCACTCAACTATTAGAATAATGTAGAAATGGAAGTGTCTAGTAATGTGATAGGTTTGTTGGGTTGTCTTTTTAGATTTATGTAAGTTACATGGTATTGTTATGGAAGTTATTGTTTTCTAATGTAAGTGAGTTGTAGTTGACTCATAGTCTCTATCTTCTAAATTTTTGTGTCCATCTTGATCTCATAGTTATATAATGAGTTACACTGTGATGTATTTAAAGTAATCAAGTGTGCAGGGCTAGGCCTAAATTAACAAAGGTGTTCCACTATTTTAACCTCTATGCTTTCTAATATGGTATCAGAGCTTATGGTGTAGAGTTGAGAGCTTATGGTGTGGAGTTGAGAACCATGTGAGGGAGTTGTGAGAATCTCAATTATTTAAATGAGGTGTAGCATTGTTTAAAGTCGTGAACCTGAGCTAGAGTGGAGCTAGCGTTCAGTGGTTGAATTGTGGAGTTTTATTCTCTGTCATGTTCGGTGATCCTGTTTGTATCAAGACTTGTCATGGAGTGCTGCCTATCATGGAGAGCTGGTGAAACATGACCGTGGAGTAGTGCTGGATCCACTTGGTCTGAAGGGATCCACGGTGTGATAATCTGATATCGTTTTTGAGGAGGAGGCTTATTTGTTCCGATTATTCTCATATTGCACCTGTTGTTATTTATTTGATTAGTGTGGATTGAAGGTGTGCTTGAACTGCATATCTATTTACTGAGGAGCGAGATATGTGATTACATAGATCCGAGATCTGTGAGCACAGAGGAGATCCACTCTTCAATTTGAAATCTAGCGTGAGGACAGTGTTGTTCGATGAGTTGGAAAGTATAGATGGGAGATATAGTGTGAAGGGAATCAGAAGAGCGACCTTAAGGAGTGGCCTGCGTGTAGGCCAGGAAGGAGATCAGTTGAAGTTGCAGAACCGAGCAGTGGCAATTGAGCTGATGAGCAAAGCTATGACTGCAAGCTACCTACCAGAGCTGGCTGGTGTGGTTGTTGTGGTGAACATGGAGCGGTGAGCATCGAAGATGCTTCCTGCACGAGTCAAGCGCAACATGGAGTTGTCCAAGGAGTAGCGATTGATCGTTTTCTTTAGATCCAGTATGTGTTGTGTTGTTGAAAAGCGCGGATAACTCAGTTTGGAGAGCGATATGAGTTTGTGATGTGGATCCTGGAAGAAAGTATTAAGTAGCGACATGTGTTGAGCATTAATCCTGCAAACTTGTTTTTTGGTTGGGCGTTGAGGTTTGTTGCAAGATTCTATGGTTATTGCCAGCGACCCGAGGATATTAAAGAAACCAAGGGATTTGTGTAAACCCCTAGCGACTGTCATACATGGAACATTTGTTGACCTGCATAGAGGAAGATCGCAGCCCAAGACAAGTGCCAGCAGACCCTGTGAAGGAAAGAGCCTGCGGAGCTAAGGAGTAGTGTGCCGAGTTTAGCGAAGTCTGGTCAGATTGTGTCGCAGTCTTGTTTTGCGACCACCATTAACCGAGATCTGATCCTGCATTGGACGGTGAGTTGTTGCTGATCTATTTGGTTTGGTCTGCAAAATTGAGCTCGATGGCGTGGATGTGCGAATTAGTCGGTGCTCAGTCTATAGTGGAAGTTCCTGGAATGAGTGCTGAACATTGTTGTTGTTGAGCTAAGATCAAGAAGTCTCAAAGTGGCGTGAAGATGTAGGCAAGGTGGGAGCTTGGATTTGTGGAGCCTACAACGTGGATTTTTGTAACCTGTGTGCTCTAGAGAAGAGTCGTGATCCGCTATGAATGTGTAGGAAGAGTTGTTGTTTGGTGTTTGTTGGAGCCCTTCATACATCTAATGAGATCTACTTGTTATCCTGGAGGATGAGATCTGGTTATAATACGGTGGAATCAAGTGTATTTCCGAAACAATCTAAAGGACACGTCACCAAAATAAAAGGAACATTTCCAAGTCGAGCGGTGTGAGCATTAGGTTCTTAGACTAGAAACTCGGTGTACCAATCAAGTCCGAGATTGGACACAACTATGCATGAAGACGTCGATTGAGTTCGTGAGTATGTTGGAAAATTGAGTTCGTGAGTATGTTGGAAAAGATGGAACCAACTGCCATAGTTTTGGATGGCGAGCCATATTGAGCAAGTTATCGGGGCATAAATGAACCGCGGCTGTATATGTCTACTTTTCAATTTCGGCCCAAGCAAAATCGAACGGTGGGCATATACTGCTGCCGTTCATTTATGGCAAGATATCATGGGATTTATTAGTAGCTCTTTTGGATGCCTGTGTATTTTCCTGTCCGGAAGAGTTACACGGAATCGACGTGTGCACCCTATGTGTTTGTGTATGCCTAGAGTAGAGCGTGTGTGCCCTATGTGTTTGTGTATGCCTAGAGTAGAGCGTGATGAACATGAAATTCTAATGGTGCGTTGAACAGTGTAGTTCCTCTATCTCCTTTATATGTGCGCATGACAGAGTGCGCTATACAGAAAAGAGATATATGTGCACACATGAAGAGACAACAATGAAGTTTTTTTTTATCTCCTATAGTTGATCGAAGAAAAAGCATATCAGAGTTTTCCCTACATTTTATACAGGCCGAGTTACTAAGGAGGCCAATTTAACCGTTCTGAGCCAGATCGAATTGCTCATTCAGGGCCTATATTGTCTGTCGATCAACATTGTTTGGCCTTAGGTTCCAAAAGCCAAAATCATCCACACTTGGAGTTGGAGACAAATACTTTAGGCCAAGTTGATTTGATGTATGGATATGGAATTGATATCTATTTGAGATCATGGTCAAAAGAATTGAAAAAATACAGAAGCAAGAATAAGAGTGATTTGGTCGGAAAATGAGAATTAATCAGCTCTTAAGAGAACTTAACAACTAACGAGAAAGAATCAAAAGGGAGAAGGTGAATTCTTAGTAACAGATATACAGCTAGGTATATAGGTTGCAGAGGAAAAAGTTATGGATGATTGGGCTTATGAATTAAAGAAAGAGGAATTTGTAATAAAATTTGATAATGAATATCTGTGTTATGAAAATGAATTGCAAGTGATCTTTGAAAAGAAATTAGTAGATAAATTGTTTTTTTTTATGATCAAGTCGAAGAACATGATGAGGAGATCCTAACAACAATTAAAGGGGCAAGAAAATTTGAAGATGCCAAAATAATTATGATTCCCAGATAAAGCTTATTAAAAAATGACTTCAAAATCCCTTTGAACAGATTGATGAAGGTCTAAAAGATGCAATTGGGGTTACATTCTTAATGGTGAAGGCTCTTCAAAATGAGCAAAATGGTACATTAATGAATGATTTAGATGATATGGAAATGGAAACATTGGTAGATACATTTGAAGAAGTTCATGGTATTTTAAAGTATTGGAGCCCAGAGGAAATTAAATATTATTATGAATTGATGAGTGAACAATAAAGTAAACAAGAAACTATTGGTGATGAAAATGAGCTTGTTGAAAAAGGAGTTGAAATGGATTTGCATCATCCTAGTTACAATAAGAAGAAATATCTAGAGTTAATGATCTGGAGTAGCAAGAAGATTGAACATGTTGAAAGTGTCAAAGTTTGGAGTAGGAAGTCCAAGAAGAAATTTCATCAACATGTTGAAGCAAAGAAAGTCAAGATGAAATATTTGAGTCATATTTGTAAGCCTAGTTGAGACTTAGACCACTAGGCATTGTTATGTATTGTAGAAAACCCATTTCTCCATTAAAGGGATGTTAAAATAATGTAGAAATGGAAGTGTCTAGTAATGTGATAGATTTGTTGGGTTTTCTTCTTAGATCTATGTGAGTTACAAGGTGGTGTTATGAAAGTTATTGTTTTCCAATGTAAGTGAGTTGTACATGACTCATAGTCTCTATATTCTACATTATTGTGTCCATCCTGATCTCATAGTTATATAATAAGACACATTGTAATGTATTTGAAGTAAGCAAGTGTGCAAGCTTAGCCCTGAATTAATAAAAGTGTTACCCTCTGTGAAACTAAGTGTTTTCTAATATCAATTTGACTTAGTTAACTTAATCTCCTAAATTTAGCGAACTCTAACATGCTGGAGTAATTTCAATTCCTAACCATATAAATTTATATCTCATAGGCACAATGGATAGTGTAAAACATATTTTAATTATCATGATACGTAACCCTGCTTAAACTCTATTATTTTGCTGGAGTGAAGCAAATAACAATAAAAGTGGAAATTCTACGCGGAATTTGATCCATATTATTCACTTGGGATTCCTTGTCTTCCAACAGTATGACATTGACCCTGACACATGTCATATCGGACCAGTTTATGATTAAATTATTTTCTGAGCTTCTCTTTATATTGTTTAGCAATGTAAACGGGCATATCACAAAGACAAACAATCTACCTCCAGTAGACCTACATAGAATGGCAACATATCCTGGAGATTTTAGTGTAATGTAAACATTCATTTATATTTATGATAATTCAGGGCACTCAAGTTGGCCGAAAAACCAGATAATCAAAATTCCAAAAATAATGCGCAGACAATGTAATAAAAGGAAATGTAAAAGAAATAAAATTCGATGAAACAGTACTATGATGCACTGATGCATCCTACGAAAATAACGTGGAAAAAGGGTATGTCTATTTATCAATTAACGAGCCTTGTCTGGTTGTGATGAAATCACTGGGTGGGCAATGAGGCTGGGAGTCATTCAACAAAGACGATGGTAGAGACACACACATGTTTGTTGTAACACCTACACACCCTTACAAGGTTATATATTATATATATATATATATATATATATATAAAACCATATATATAATATATATTTGTTTATTTATTCTTGTAAGGGAGTGTAGGTATTACAACAAACATGTGCATATATGACCACCTCATGATTATCAAGGAACTTATGGTTCATTTAATTAGCAACTTCAAACTTTTAGTGACATACGACCTATGGATACCTATTTTAATTCTTATGGTTACCTATTTTAATTCTTTTATTTCACATGGTTTTCTAGCCACATAAGGAGGTTATAATTTTTAATTAACTCAATGTTCATCATGTACGAATCTACATAGCCACATGGATATTGAGGGATTAAATTAATTTCTTCTATTATTTGATGTGACAACCCCACATCTCCACCGTCTGTTCGCTCCTCTATCCGACTGTTAGATGGAGATGGAGGCAGTATAGGAACTACCCTAGCTCAGGATTTGCAATTATTTCCGCCATTCTCACGTTTCAACCTGAGGCTTTTTCTCTGCAACTCGTTCATGGCACCGCCATGTAGCCTCCTTGCTCTGTTTCTCACCAGTTTATTCTTTTCACCTTCCATCAGATGGTTTCAAAAGGGTTTAATACTTGCTTCATTCTTCCTACTCAACATTAATTTCTTCCCAACTCAAAATCAACGTCAGCGTTGCAGAGGACAACGAGGTTGTGGCTTGTTTCCAGATTTTAGGTATGGCTTGCATCCACCATCACAAATGTTAAGTTATTATTACATTTCGAGGCTGGAGAACTAATTGGGGACCCTCTACCATTACATGATGGCTGTCAAGGATTTTCTACTTCGACTTTTAGGTATTACCTTCTACTCAACCATAAATTATACTTGTATATAAATCCCCTCATCATTCAAGGTTCTAATTACAGTTAATTCCCTTATTGAAGATACTCATAGTCCCCTATCTTCATTATGATTGCTTCAGGTTGCTCAAAACCATTCTTACACCACCAGGATTTTGTTCCTTAACATGTTCCTCCTTCACCCGCGTTCTCGATATAAAACGGGTGGTCTAGTGTTTAATTATTTTGTTTCATTTCCATAACCTAAGGGTTGGAACTTTGCTTGAATATTATGTAGAAATAAATTATGTGCAATTTACCTCCTCGGTGCACTGCTCATAAGTATAATTTATGAGAGGGTTCTTATCCTTTCAGAGGCAAAATCTATGTTTTGTTTAAATGTGGCAACAGAACTTATGTATTGATTTTTGTGGAAATGGGTTACTGTGTGGTTGTTGGCTTGCCCCGACTCCGTCAAAGCCAGATGTTACCTATTGTTTGATATATTTTCAGGGTTTCCATTGATATCATAGTTAATGAAGGTTCTGAGCTTTTCTTTTCAAATATATGTTATGATAATGCTTGCAGTTGTTATCGAGTTTCATGGTATCTATTATTTGTATTCTTAATGCATAAGTTGTTAAATTCCCTTTCCTAGGCATAGTCCAGAGGGTTTGTTATGAATTCGCAGGTTAATTTAATCAATACTCTCATTAGATTTCAACACTGATTTTACTAATGTTTTCCAATTTGCAAGGGTGTATATTGTGGTTCTTTTACAACTACCAGTATTTATGTGCTTCCATCAGGTTCCTTTCTTCGATGATTTCTTTTGGGTTATTTATTTCTGTCGGATATGAACACCATCCTGATTGCGAGGTAATTGGCATTGATGTCGGTCTCCTCTGAAGCCCAGGGACGAGACAGGGATTTCGATATTGGACTATTCGCAGAGGTCTCCAGACCTTTGACCTGGACTAGCCAATCATCTTTTCCTATACGTTTATGTTTTTTTCAAGAAAAATGTAGAGGATAAATTTCTTTACTGGAGAGTAGGCTAAGTTAATTATTTTATTCTCCTTTCTTGTATTTAAATCATCTACTTATTCTGTAAAGGAACTTTATGAAAATTATGTCAACAATATTTAATTATTCCTGCGAAGTCTGTGGACTTTTTCTACAGTTACAAGGTTATCTCAATTTACAAATTGTTTATTAATTATTTCTTTGTACTCTTACTTGTCTTTACTATTCGAAATTTATTCTTAGATATCATATTGTACAATTACTTTCCTTTTTAAGATATGTAGTCTATTAAAATTTACAGGAAACATGCACTCACTTCCATTTACTCCTTCTCATGCAAACCACTATTTCAATAAAATCAAAGAAAGAAAATTTAATAATTATTGAATTATAAATATAATTATATGTTCCTTCTAAACTAGGAAGTCTCTCTTTCGAACGGCTAGGTTGGAAATGATGTCCAATATCCCCTTCAGCTTCCACTCCTCCAGATAGTTCTACTCTTCAAACCTCAAAAACCCTGTTCCATTTTAGAGTCTTAACTTGCAAGGATTCTTCAAAGATTCTATTGGCCTAAGTCCAACTCAGGGACTCCCAGAAACAATAATATTCTACTCACTTTCACATCATCTTGTGCGAGGTTGCTACTTTCTCTTCTTTATCTCTCTTGTTCCTTTGACTCCTTTCTCTTCCCAACAAAAAAAATCTCCCTTCCTTGGAACTACCCTTTTCTAAGAAGGGAAGAGATCTAACTCACCTAACTTTCTCAATTGTTTTCTTTATTCAGTTATATATCTTAAATATTTCTTTTAAAATTCAAGAACTTTACAATGTCTCAGTCACTAGATTTATTTGGTCTTCCACTTAGACCGTAGTTAGTTTCGAGAGTTCATAAAAGAAGTAAATAAATTCAAAATTATAACATGAATTCATGAAAATCCTATGGGATGTCACATCTTCCCCCACATGAAACATCGTCCCCGTTGTTTATTTCAAACTATTTAGTCAAGTTTGGATATGCTTGTCACATGAATTCTGTCTCTCAACAGTTAGCTTTGTCCAAGCTGAAGTGCTTCCAATGCAATTTAATCTGAGTGCTAGATCGCCTCCATTGTTAGTATTGACAACAAATTAGTTAGGTTTCTTTTAACTGAATTGTAATTAGGCGGTTGCATCTATTCGGTTATGTAACGATAGATAGGCATGATATAAAATTATTGTAATACACATGAATAAAAGATCAGAGCGGAGAATCATTTCAAATTTAGTTTCATACAAATCTTGGCTAGGGTTCTGGGTTCTTGTCTCTTTCATTGTTTTATCTGTCTTTATCAACAATTGGTATCAGAGCCCAGTGACTGTGTGGGCTGTGCGACTGGAAGACCCTGCTGCTGCGTGTGAAGACCCTGCTGCTACGTTGAGAAGCCTGAGGCGAACAGAGCCTACGTTGCCTGCGTGAAGAGACGAGCCTGCCGATGTGGGTGAATGCGTGAAGGAGCCTGCGTAAAGAAGACAATGCCGTTGCCTGCGTGAAGAGACGAGCCTGCCGGTGTGGGTGAATGCGTGAAGGAGCCTGCGTAAAGAAGACAATGCCGTTGCCTGCGTGAAGAGACGAGCCTGCTGGTGTGGGTGAATGCGTGAAGGAGCCTGCGTGAAGAAGACAATGCTGTGCGTTTTCCATTGCTGGGTGTGACAGAGTGTGAGTGAAACAAAACCGGGTACTGGACCGAAAGCCGTGAGTGCGTGTGCGTGCAAAGAAGAGCTGGCTGGACCGCGTGGTGCTAGAGCGTAAGCCATGTTTTGGGCTGCCGAAAGCCATGTAGTGAGTGCCTGTGCGTGCTGCGGGCTGAGGCCTCAAGGAGTTGAAGAGCCTGCCAGAACTTGTTCAGTGCTGTTTGTGCAGCGTGAAGTATGTGCTTTGTGACCGAGGCGTGAAGGCGTTGAAGAACCTGCCAGAACTTGTTCAGTGCTGTCTGTGCATTGAAGCAACTTGAAGCAATTGTCACCGCTGTAGAACTTGTTCAGGAAATCCGAGTATTGTTTAAGAAATTTTTTGTCTCAGAAATTTTTCGAGAAATGTGTTGAAAGAAGTTTTATCTCAGAATTTTTTTTAAAAGCTGTGAAAGTAAAGGAATGTAAAGAAGACAGTTTTTTTTTATTGAAGAAAATAAAAAGTTTTCAAGGTTCTTTCTATTTGGAGAAATAAGGAAATATAAAACCCTAGAAAGTCTTAAACCCTAGGAAAGAAAAAATGGCCAAGATGTCGAAGGCGAAATTCGAGGTGGAGAAATTTACCGAAAAGAGCAATTTTGCTCTTTGGAAACTGAAGGTTAGGGATCTGCTTATGCAACAAGGGTTTCACAAGGCATTGGATGGGGCGACTAGAAAACCTGCAACCATGACTACTTCAGACTGGGAGGACTTGGATGCCCGAGCTCTCAGTACCATCCGGCTATGTCTAGCGGATGAAGTTCTCTTCAACATTGTTGAAGAGACTACGCCGTCAGGATTGTGGGAAAAACTTGAAAATCTCTATATGACAAAGTCATTGACCAACAGAATTTATGTGAAAAGACAGTTATACAGTCTTCGAATGAAAGAAGGTTCAAACGTTGCAGAACATATGAATTTTTTTAATACACTAATATGTCAATTAACATATATGGAAGTAAAAATACAGGAAGACGATAAAGCCATAACCTTGCTGTGTTCTCTTCCTAAATCATGGGATCACTTCGTAACTTCAATTAGCTTCAGCTTTGCTGATTCTTTGAAGTTTGAATCAGTCGTGGGAGCTCTTCTGTCTGAAGAAGTACGAAGGAAATCCAGCACTGAAAAAGCTGCATCAGAAGCCATGGTCGCTAGAGGACGCTCAAAGGAAAGAGGAGAAAAACCAAGGGGAACTTCCAGAGCGAAATCGAAAGGAAAGAAGTGTAAGGCGAAATGTTGGAACTGCAATAAAGTTGGATACTTGAAGAAGGACTGTTGGAAACGAAAGGAATTCGAAAACCTGAAGAACGAAGCGAATCAGGTCGATTCAGGTATGATAGACGAAGTTTTATCTGTTGAAGAATTGTGTATGATAGATGAAACTTCACCTGAATGTAATATCTCTCAGGGTGTAGATAGCTGGCTGTTAGATTCTGGTGCTTCGCATCACATGTGCCCACATAGAAATTGGTTTACCTC